>OFHS01003008.1:6767-18505 GCA_900245855.1 Calvadosia cruxmelitensis | reverse complement strand
AAGCAGACGTTTGCCAACCGACACGGCTGTTTAACCAATCATAAGCCACTGATCTTAGCGTCTCAAGCAACGAAAGATATCGGCCCGTCACCGGATCATCCCCGTCAGCCTTTGCGGTGTAGGTAATCTGTCGTTATGACAACATGGCGCCATGTTATGTCTTACGCGTTGTCGTATGGGACAATCGACCGCTGATCGCCAGTAAACCCAAGATTCAGATGCAACAACTCAGCGATCCCCTTCAAAGACAACAAGAAACCACACGGTGAAAAGCAAGATTTAATCATATTCGCCGAATAAACAGCCTTCTAGTCGCTTAATTCATCAGCTGATAGCAATTTAATTAAACCTAAATATCGATGAATGCCAGGCAGGGGTCTGAGGGAGAGAGCTCATGAGAGGTCATCGTCCAGGTCATCAAGATCAATATCGATGTCATCGCCAGGCTGCAAAACAAAGCCAAAGAAAGCGAATTAAACGAAGTAGAAGTAATCTACTCGAAACATCTCACATTGTCTTGCAAAGGTAACGAAATTATCTTCATTCAAATCATCTTAATTTTCATCGCCTCAATCAGTCAAGAAGAACTGCTTGCCAGATGAACAACAACTGTGCAATTGATCTTTTCATCAATTACAATTCTGATACCATTGTTTATTCTAATTCCAAAATAAATACACCAAGCAAAATAATCCACATTAATTAATGAAACTTACATCTTGAAAATCGTCTCCATCAAGGTCGCTGTCAATTTCCAAATCCTAAAGGAGAAAGAGAATCACGCCATGTGAACAAACAAACAAACAAACAAACAAACAAACAAACAAACAAACAAACAAACAAACAAACAAACAAACAAACAGACAAACAGAAGTAGATAGTTATCTTATCTGTAGATAGTTAACAGACGCACGCTTGTAACATAGAAAATTTTAACTCTAGGTATGAAATTAGATGAAGTTTATGATTCTGTTATTGCACCGTATATAATGTATAATTTCTGTTTTAATATTGATTCTCGGAATTCTGTAAAACATATCTTTATTGGTAACTGTTTACAATCATTGTAATGACTTGTACCCAGCCGAATACAAGAGAAAATAAAATATATTATTATTAACAAACAAACAAACAAACAAACAAACAAACAAACAAACAAACAAACAAACAAACAAACAAACAAACAAACGCAACAGCACATCAACAAATGAGGCATTGTCATTTACCATTCAGTGCGCTAGGATTAGATGGAATCCTTAAGTCTAGGCCACAATATTCCCTCTATCAGCGCAGAACGAAAACATTTTGCCGAGAGAGCCAAACTATCGCCAAAGATTAGCTCTCGTTTTGAGAGAACTGCATCACTGCAGTGTTGTTTGACAATTATTTGCGCAGCCAGCCTCTCGTTTTTCCACGAAGATAGATGTGCCCACATCGTAATATCTGATGAAATGCTATCGCCGAGAAAGTCTTGTATGGTTGTTGCTTTTCACTGATAGAATGCCATAGTGTGGCCTTGATTTCACAAGGAATGATCCTACGTTCTTGTATTATTCACTGCGATCAACAAGCAGGAATCATGTGACTATGACAGTATCTGCACGACGTCATCAGTCGAAATCTCCGAGACATGTTTCTATATAATAAACATCTTAAGCCTCGCATGGGATGTAGACTGGTAACTAACTTTCAGCATGAAAGTGAGGCTAGTATAATTTGAGGCAAAGGGAATGGAAATTTGTGACCGCGTTAAAGGCACGATATACGAGGCTAATGATCGGATGAACAATACAATGCCATAACGGCAGACACAAGGTCACTTCTAACGTTTCCTACCGGACTTTCTGCTCTTTCTTGCTCAGGGGGCTTCGACGGGGACGCTGGTTTCTCCATGGGAGGGGGGCTTGGACTTGCAGCCTTTTCAGGGGGAGCTGCTTTGGGCACTTGCTCAGGGGTTGGAGAGGGGGAGAGATTCAGCTGCTGTGTGCTTTGCTGTCAACAACAAACATCAAAACAAATTGGAAGCAGAACATTTGGAAGGTCGAGGTTTGAAATAGTCATTTTAAAACTGTCTCTCTTTGAGCATGTTGCCATGCATAGTCGGATGTTTCTTTAAAAGTTCTGCTTACACAAGAACAAAATATGTTGATTCTATCTTTGATATACGGTATAACTCATACGACAGTGTTGTGAATGTGACTCACCAGTAACTGATCTAGCGAGCCACTTTCTTCGGCCGCTCGCAACTCATCGATGATATTACGATCGAGATTATTCTGCAATAGAAAGAAAGGGTCACAGATGCAAATGAAATCCACTCCTGATCACATTCGAAATGATCAACTGGAAAAGAGAACGTGATTAAATGACGAGTGAGATCACGCTACTACATCAGCTGTAGTTGTGCGCACGCGCGAGGCAGGCAATCAAATCCACAATACACGATCACACCAAATGGATTTTGAATCGGTGCTTGCCTGCCAATGGTTAGATGGTCAAGATTAAGAGAAAAATCATTCGAACGCGCTCCTTTAACATGGGTGTCTCTCCACACAATTTACAGTGTTTCCACTTCGAGGGGTAAGGGAAGAAAGAGCAAAAGAGAACCCGCTAGATGACACTGTGGCAAATTCGCAAATATTTCGGAATCCTCTCGTAGAAGTGCAGAGATGGAAAACGCTGTCTCGTGTTCTTCCATACTACAACTGAACCTCCTGCCCTAAAACCATGAACATTCCACCCAGTAAACACAAGACGTCTTTACGACGTACCAGTGACGTCCAAACGTAGTGAAAACGTCCATGGGACGTCCTACGACGTCTTGCACTTGCAGGAAATTTATTTCCTTATCGCCACAAATAGCCTTAAACATAATCTAAATCCTAAAATGGTCCAGATCGCTTTCTTCTGGGATGGCATCAATGTTGCAGGAGGCATTTCTCACCAGAGCGATGCAGAAACGCTGGCACAGCCAAGATTTTGGATTGCTATCTTCTGACCGTTTGACAAATTTTAGATGTTAGATTAGGGTTTTTAGCAGTTTATTTTGAGTAGATTTAACCCTTTTCTCTTAGATTTATCTCGTCTTCATGCAACAGAAAGAATAAATACGACACAACCCCGAGGTCAATGCTGACTCACCGCCACAGAACTAAAATCAGACGCAGGGCGCAGGAAGGAACGCTCTTGCTTCAAGATCTACAAACACAATAAATTCACATTCATTGATTCATATGACACACTGAACAGCAGACAAGGTGACATCATTTACTTAAAATAACACATCAAGTCAATCGTTGAGCATTGATACAATCTTTAAAAACGAAAAGATTTCTTATTTAACTCCGTAAATTCCATGCTTAGTTTAAGGGGGAGGGGGAATAGGGGCTACGGAGAGTCTGCCTATCAATCTTTTATCACTGGTGGGAGTGGTGGTAGCTAGATAGCAGCTGGTTTCGTGCAGAAGATCGATGGTGCATTTGCGGTAGCATTAAAGGGTACATAGACTTGTCTTGATGATCCACTGTCTCAAACGACCACCTGTGGTAAGAGACGACTTATCATTTGCATCGTGTGGAACTTCCTTGACATCTTACTTACCGCTTCGGCCTTCATAGCCTGCTGCAAGTCAGGAAACAGGTTCTCGTACTGCGTGGGATCAGCAAGGGCGTCGGCAGCTTTTTTGCTCGTCTTGCCAACGTCTTCACGCCAAAGTTGCACGATGCGAGAGACGTTACTCGGCAGGTACGTGCGCGCAAAGAACGCAGCCTCAGGAAGACGATTCGATTTGCACAAGAGCTCAAGACAATCTTCCACCCTAAGAAAACACAGAGCGAGTGAGAACACAGAACAACAAAATTACCTAGAATTATTACTTTAGAAGTCCTATTTACAAATTAAATTGTCAAACTTTTTAAAAATCTGGTTGTGAGTGCATTGCATTCAACTTTACTGTTTTCTGTGATGGTCTATGTAAACAATTGTTTTTGGCTGTCAAAATTGTCGTTTCAACACGTAGCTTAAGTCCCAAAATACATCAGGACCGCACTTGGACAATAGTGATACAGAGAAATCATTAAACAGGCTGATAAATATTATGTGATTGCAACTCATTTCTCACCTTCCCAAAGAGAAGTAGGCCAGAAATGCAACGTTGTGCTTGCTGTTCTTCTCGGCATCTTGAGCTAGCTTGACCATCATGTCAGCATCTCCAGAGCAGCTGGCCAGCAGCAGCAAACCGGCATAGTCATGCGCACGGAACAGGCATTCCTGAGCCAAGGCGAATTCGCATTTACCAATGGCAGATTCAGCGAGTTGTTTCCACTTTTGGTCAGACTAAATTCAAATAAAAGAGCACGATAAACGTTCTGTCTGCAGTCCAATGAGTTTAAGACAACACAAACTGAAGAGCCAATACAGTCTTAGGGTCTTTAGGGATACAAGAAACCGCCGTACCACCGAAATCAATGCAGTCATAGAAAACATTTATCAATTCAGTACTTCTCAAACATTTTATAAATTAAAACGTTGTTAATTAATTATATTGCGGCACAGAAGTGATTAATTTCTATCCAGTATATGCCTGTCATAGTATTTATCACACAAAATACATCAAATCCAATCAAATCAAAATCCACATTTCAACAAGTACTCATAGCTACCAAGTATATTCATGTACACGAAGGATATATTTCGTGACTGAGCCAAAAAGGAAATTGCACGGGCTTTATCCATCCATGTGCTTACCTCAGCATCGACGGCCAGGTCATAGGCTGTTTTGAGCTCACCAAGATGAATTGCCAGCTCAAATCTAAATTACAAACAAAAACTTGTCTCTCAGATGTGCTGATCTGCATAAACGTAAACATGCAAAGGTCTACTTCTTTAACGATGGTAGCCTACATTGCAAAATAGTGCTTTCATTTTAAGAACAAAATTTATCATTTCAAGGAAATGTCACTAGTCTTAAATCTAGTACATAAATACTTGTCCACGTTGTAAGCCACAAGTTACAAAACCAAGTATGAAGATTGCCATTGTTCTTCCATCGACCAAGTCTTATTTTAAGAAAATTGCTACTTAAAACAAGAAAAAATTTCTTGTTTAGAAAATATTTTTTTCAGTGTAATAACCATTATTATTACTTGCATCTTTGGGACTGCAGTAATTAAAATCATGTAAGACACAACAAATTACGTGTTGGCATAACGGGGAGTTCAACCCGAGACGCATGAGTAAAGGGCTGTAAAAGTTATCTTTTAATCGCAACTACCTACAGTTAAAGTTATTCTCTTTCAAAAGTTAAAAGTTACTTTCAAAGTTACTATTCTATAAAAGTAGCTGTTAAAAGTTACAAGTAATATGTCAGGAGAATAAACTCTGTAATTTTATCAGTGGTATACTGTCTATGCAGACTAAGCTTATCAATTGAAATATACCGAGAGGCATTCTCTCCATCAAGCACCAAGGCACCAATATCCTACCACAAAGTAAAGCAACATATCAAATATTATATTGCTAACCTGTGCTCTGGGTCGCACGACACCATGAGTGCTTGTTGCTTGAATCCTTGCTTCTCCAAGAAATGAGCTACGCGATTTCGTTGATCTTTAGGAATGGTAGGGAGCACCTGCGCAGTAACGGAAAAAGAAAAGTACAGTGGAACCTGTCTATAATAGTCACCTTTGGGACCTGAGGAAAATGACCTTTATAGACAGCCGGCCTCTCTGTCCAGGTTGACTTCTATAGAAAGTGTCATTTAGGGGTTATGAAGAGTGGCCTTTACACACAGGTGGTTGCTCTAAAGAGGTGGCCGCTAATACAGGTTTGACTGTAAGAACAGAATACGATGGAAAGTAAATGTTTAACCAGGGACGTTTTATCCAGTAGGATCTCATTCAATCTAGATAGTCTCCTTTCAATGGCAGCTCTAAATTTCTTCACGTACAGTACTTAGATTGTTAATAATCCATTTAACTCCAGAATATCGTCGAGTTAATTTGTTCTACTTTGCTGGGTGTGAGCTAAACCAAATTGATTCATTACATAGCTGACAGGGTAAAGCACTACACAACCTAACATCACTGGCCCGAAATAAATATAAGTGACGTTAATGCACACCGAAAAACTAATCACTGAAACCCCCAATGGAGTGGTCCCGAAACAGGATTTTCCGAAAGGCAATTATGGCATCGGAAGTAAGCGTCTAACTGCAGAATATACATTGGTGAGAAGGACAATGTTTCTAAGGTGGCTAGATAGATTTAGGAGACGGATGGGTGATCCCACGTCCACTCTCATTGAATTACTAACATCACTTTCACCCATGCCGCAAAAGAGGAGAACCACAAGTACGATGTATCTAAGAAGTCATGGTGGTCAAAGCACCAGACATGTGTAGGACGTCCTTTATTCATTCAGAGGGACAATTTAATGCGACTCACCTCTTTGGCAGTGTCAAAGTCTTTCCTCATAACGGCGGTTTGATATTCCAAGACAGAAAGCAACAGGGTATAACTGACCACATTCAGGTCCTTGTCGGCAAGATACAGGCGACTGTCCTTGGGAATATAACCAAGGAGGTACATGTTCCTGAAGAGATCGATAGAATTGCAATATTGAGTCACAGGAAAAAACCAACAACAGCCTGTCTTAGCCGCTGATCATCAAAAAGGATCAATGAAAAGATGGTACTTTTATACAGGTGGATGCGGACATTGTAGGGTGGTAAAGTATTGCATGCCATTACGGATTAAAATCGTTTTGCTAGTTAACAGCTACATATAAAACACAATAGATGCGTTGACAATCGCATTTTGGTAAATTTCAAGATGTAAACAATGAATGATCAATTATTCCTACAAGACTCATGACTACAGACTGATCTGGAAGAGAGGTAGCTTTCCACAGAAGAAGATTATCATTACAGTCAAATCTGTATTTGCGGCCACCTCTATAGACTAGAGCAGCCACATGTGTGTAAAGACCACTCTTCGAAACCCCAAGATGAGACTCGCTATAGAAATCAACTTGGACAGAAAGATCAACTGTCTATAAAGGTCATTTATCTCAGGTCCAGAAGGTGACTGTTATGGACAGGATCCCAAAGGCAAACGGCTTCATGGCCTAGTGGCAGGAACGCTGGCTTTAGTATCCCGGGTACGGGGTTCGAATCCCAGCCGGACCTGCAGCTTGGACCATGTTGCTGCCCTGGTGGCGAGGGGCTTAATGTAACGCGCCGTGCTGCACAATTATCATCAGTGCAGAGGTGGTTCGAAACGTCAAACCAATAGTTCTAGACAAGGGTGCCAGCCCTCACAACGAGGGTGGTGGAACTCATAAAAATCCCCCTACGTACACCTTCACCGCTCATCCAAAAAAGTGTCTGTCTCCGCGTGTGGCAGTTAAAAAAAAAAAATCCCAAAGGCAAATCTGGACAGCATTGTAAGGGGATCTTGCCAAAACGCATAAAATGCCAAAATAAAGGACCTTGTCATGTAGAAGTAGTTACCTGTCAAGATGGGACACGGTGACAATCTCTCCTCCAACGAAGTAGTTCAATCTGTTCACTGCAAAGGGAAAAACAGTAATCTGTCATCAAAAAGTGCCATGACAGAATGTCACACAAGAAGCAGTTGAACATGACCTAATAGAAATGCCAAACTGAGGTTGGCAATGCAAATGTAAAATAAATGTAATTAACTAATTATCACAATTTGTTTCATGAGGGTACCTAATAAGCAAATGGCAATTAAACCACAGAAGACATAACAAATTCATATAATTATGTTTCGGCACGGCCGCGAGTCANAAACCCGGGACGTCTGACTGGTAGTTACACATACTAGTCACTAGACAACATTGACCACAAAAATGCATATTAACAACAAACTCTCCAGTTTGAAGACTGATAGCTATGTGTTTGACATCAGTTCTGATATGTCAATTGTCTTACACACATTTAGACCTGTGTTACATAAACTACAGTGAAACCTGTCTATAACAGTCACCTCTGGGACCTGAGAAAAATGACCTTTATAGGAAGGTGGCCTTTCTGTTCAGGTTGGTTTCTATAGAAAGTATCATTTTGGGGTTATGAAGAGTGGCCCTTATACACAGGTGGCTGCTTTATAGAGGTGGCCGCTAATGCAAGTTGGACTGCACATGACTTCTGTGTCTGAATGAGCAGAACAAAGAAACAACTACCATGAACTTGAGAACCTTGAAAGGGAGATGTTTTACAGTTTGTAAGAGAAATTTTCTTCTTTAGGAAAGAAGAGAAAAATGTCTTCGAACCGAATGCAAAGAACTAAAAAACTTGAGAAAAACATTCACAAGGTATCCGAATGGAACACCTTCCTGACACAAGTATAGAGAAATCTATATGATGATGCTATCAAAAGCAGGATACGAATCATGAACGTTAAGAAAGAGTGTTTATGCCAGCCACTGCCAGTCAACTGAGTTACAAAACCTTGGTAATTACATGGTGCATTTCCTGTCACCACCCTGACAATGAATTGACACTCATTATGAGAGATAGTGACACCGCGGCAGTCTTGTCCGTTGCAACATCAAAACTGATTCAAATCAGACTAAGTCATCCAGCACTTTGCTAGACATTTAGAATGACGCTGAGCAAGTTCACGCAAAACATACAACAGAAATGGACCAACCTGAATTTGTGTAAATGAAACAATCTCCAACCCAGATTCCTGTCTTGACCACTTCTTCAATTTCTCCGACAACCTGAACAAAGTCATAGCATCATTTCATTTAATGATTGCATGAAAATCAAAGTCCAAGTTCAGAAATAATATCCTGCAACAGTTAGACTACTTGGCAAGAATAGACGGTACAGTATAACTGGGATAACTGTCCTTTCTAAAATAAACCTCACGTTGCTCAACTCTCAGTATAATAACTCCATCTGATGGCAATACTGAGTTTGCTGTTCTATGGTCTGCTGTTTTTTGTTGTTTTAGCTGTTTCTGCAAAATTAGAGGTCTGGTTACAAGTCTCGGGATTGTCACAACTCAGATAATATCACGTTTTACAACTTTCCAAAGGCTGTGATATTAACCGAGTTATACTGTACTAAATCACTTCCTTCGCATCAGACTCAGAAAAGATGAATAATCTCATCAAGGCAGGCAGTACTACTATACAAATAGTTAAACACCGTTCTGCTAGAGCAGCAATGTCCAACGCACCTCAAACGCATCCTCAATGCCATCCTCAGTCATATTCTGATCTTTGTTCTCCATCGCCTTGGAAACTACATCTTGTTGGTAACGCAAGATGAAGAACGACTCATCCGTAGCAATGCATAACAGTTCACCATTCTCAGACCAGAATAACTGCAAACGACAAAAAATCACATACAACAAGAAGTGTCCAATATTGCCCCACAGATCTGTCTCTATTGAGATCTAAGGAAGAGTTCAAGTGAGCAGTTGATGATGGGCATTGACCGGGAGACGGAACAGTTGTTACAGCACACAATGAGAGATATCTGAGGAAGAGAAGTCTTTGACTTATCAGTCTCCCTCTGGAAATAAAGATGATGATGATGATGATGATGATGATGAAATCTGCACAGATTCAAAGCTAAAAAATAACTGAAAACTTCCTCGACTACGGCTGCTGTTCGAAACAGGTTCATTTGAATCTATACAAACCTGCATTATATATCAGCTTTTCTAATTTGATGGTTTGACAGAAGAGTTGAAAGATTTTGCAAATAAAAATTATGCTGTTTTTTCTGTTCAAACCTGAGCTTTCATTAAAAGATTTATTGCGATACTTTAATAATCTCGCTGTTCTTGTATTGTGAGATACTGCTGCAACTTGTTTGCAGAAATTTGCACCAAGGCATACAAAAGATAGTTCTACTGTCTTTTTCAGTTACTGAGTATCTCAAAACGATTCGAAAAGTTTGAGTCAAATTCAACCATGAGCTGTTGAATGATCAAACCTTCAAATTCAATCGAACAGCATCTCTAACATTGACCTACCGTCCTTGGTTGAATTTCCACACGGCGAATGAGCTCGGTGGTCTCCCAGTCGTAGAATGACAGTCCACTGGCAGATCGCACACCAAGTAAATGTCCAGCATAGATGTCTGTAAAAAATAAGCAAACATTAAAAATATGAAATCACAGGTCAAGAGTTGGTTGGTTACGGTGTGCGAGGTCCATAGTTTTTCAAAAACGTGATAACAGATCAATGAGAAGTGGATTTCAAAACTCGGAAAAGTTTGTAGATCTCTTCTGTAGTCTGAGAGAACGGTCGGGTAAGTTGATATCTCTGAATTAAAAATATGGAGCTAAGCTCAACTTAATGTTGATGCAAGAATATCCAGGTTGTGGTATTATCTTGTTACACAATGCGTCCCCCTTACAATTATCACATGTCAGAAACGCAGCCTTGTAGATATGTCAAGAGATCAACCTACCTAGAATCCTATAGAAAAATGGTAGTGCCTACTGTTTACACGATACGCAATTCAACATGTCATTAGGTAAGCTAACAATCAAGGATATTATAGCTGAATAAACTGTTTTACCGGCATCTGAATACATCACTTGTGCTTATTTGATGAATACAAATGAGCAGAGAAGAACAATCCTTACTTTCGGCTCCATAGTCCGGCTTGAAAGCTTTCTTTTCTTTGAAATTCTTGAAAATAGTTATCTTGCTGCCATCACGAATAGCATATCTAAAAGTAAACCACACAAATCATAAAACGGTTGTCTTTTGTGTTTATTAAACACTTCTGCAAATACTACGCCAGATACACCGCAGAAACAATGAGTTTGAACTTGCTCGATTCAAGGCATGAGTTTTAACTAAACTAACTACTAACTAGCTTAGCTACAGAGCAAGATTAGGATGATGTAATCCCGTTTGAAATCTTAACTATGCAGTCAAAACCGAGACCACATCATTGCTTTGCTACTGGTTCTGATCTGCATCTGGATTATCAACAAGAAACTGAGCAGAATTTCTCTGATGGTAAGGGCAGAAACCATGTCACTTGCAATGACCACGTCAGCTTCTGTGGATCTCTGGTTATCTGTTTAGTCTTGACCTTCAAGGCAAGCCCTCCCTAGTTAGACATGTCCACGCAAATATAGAGCAGATCAAACAGCAAATTATGAACATGACATAACATTACGATGGTACTCTTTCAAACATTAAACGATTGTCAAATCAAATGCTAGGAGTAAATTGTTACTGAAATACTTAAGTAGAATTATCTAATGCGTATCATGGGGATGACCCAACCTCTGAATCCAACGAGCAAAAAGAAGACTGGCCACTTAAAGCAGAAGAATCCTGAACAAGGTCCAATATCTTTGTAAATAAACCTAAGGAAGGCTTGAAATTAATGTTATAATGTTATCCCTCTGCAGTTGCTATGGATACAGTCAACATGTATTAGCGGCCACCTGTATAGAGCAGTCACCTGTGCATGAAGGCGACTTTCATAACCTCAAAGTGACACCTCCTATAGAAATCAACCTGGACAGAAAGGCCACCTGTCTATAAAGGTCACTTTTCTCAGGTCCCAGAGGTGGCCGTTATAAACAGGTTTCACTGTAAATTCAACAAAGCATTTGCTGTTCTCACTTACTCTGACGAATCGGCTGCCCAGACAAACTCTTGTGCTGAGCCAAAGCTCTTGTTTCTCAATGCCATTGCAGTGTAAATGATGTACTCGCCATCACCACAGA
>OFHS01003007.1:0-18506 GCA_900245855.1 Calvadosia cruxmelitensis | reverse complement strand
CAACATGACCCATCCATTTCAGTTGTCGTTTCATCAGTTGAGACTCTATGGACATAGATGCTGCCTTACATACATACATACATACATACAAACATACATACATACATACATGTGATCAACACATAGCAATACATAAATCTTAAGTACTCAAGTAGTCCATAATTAGGATGACAAGTGTCAAAATTTCATCATTAACATAAAACTAGGCAGCAATAGATCAACCTCCACCGAACTGTAAACAAATGTGTCTTTGTTGTGTGGCATTTTTACCAAAGGTGTATCATTGATGCTAGCATACATACAGTCTTTTTGGAATATGAAATGCAATCTGATGACTCAGTTAAAACTTACTAATTCTTGTTGGTCTTGAATGGAGACCGTCTTGAAGCCTTGTTTAATTACAAGTCTCTTTCTCACCAGTCCGACCAACTCACTTATGCAACATGGTGCATGCTTGACTGCTTCCTATGAAGTTTAAGAAGAATATGCAACACCAGTGTATTTAGGAATCAAATAAGTCAGCCATAATAAAGTCGAATCTGTCTTGAATGACCACCCAACGGACCTGTGAAAGCTTGTCTCTAAACACAGGTGGCCGCTTCAGGCAGATAAATTATATTGTTTGAGCATTCATGGATCAGTTGAAGATGGTCACTCAAGACAGGTCATTGCATACCTTTGCACGTAGAAATTGTTACCCAAATGCAGCATACCAAGTCCATATTAGGGAACACTACCGGTATATACAAATATTTTCTTCATAATTATTTTAAAAATCAGTCTGTATTAACTCTATCTATGTTTCACTTGCTATTCATTAAAAAGGATGGGTTTGAATTCAGCTCTAGGAAACGCTTGGATTTGGATGAACGAAATTCCAAAACATATTACCCAGTCATTTAGCAGCAACACCCATTCCAGTCAGTTACAGATAGGAGCATAGTGTTCAAATTGCGGGGTCATCAATGTAGAAGTTATTGTTTGTAAATCTTCAGATAATGATAGAGGATACAATTGTGACATACAATGGAGGGTATTAACCATCCTGTTTGAAGGCTTGACAGTACAGATTGTGCAATAGAACAACATCGCAAAATAAAATATATTTATAGCGACTGACGAAGGGTGTTGATTTCCAGCCTGAGTGCTTTGATTGATCTAAATACTTGATAAAAAGAACACTGCATTCCATTCACTCTCATTTTCTTAGCAGTATTGTTGCTTCAGTTTCAATGAAGTGGTCATTAACCGGTCCATGCTGTCGAAATTCTTTGAAATTCTTTGAATGTACTATAATTTTACAAAATAATTTTGCGAGGAGAATATAATTAATATAATTGGATAAAGTATTTACCACATGAAAATCGATTCCCAATGATTGAAATCAATATACAAACAGTCGATGACTTGGAAAAGTACATAGGATGGTCTTCTTTGAATCCATTAATCCAATATCAGCTCTATATGAAAAAAGCTATATCATTGGTTTACTAGATTTTCTGATAAAATGATTGAATTGACGATGATCAGTCTTTCGAACAATAAGAGCCACAAGAACATTTATGTTGAAGCCATGAATAAAGAATTCTGGTTTTGGTGGAGGTTTTCTAGTAATTTCAAGGTTTAAGGGATCAGAATACTTACAAAGGTAAGCATTTTCCTGGAAATCGATAGCCCCACGGTAAGTTTCACTGTCTCAGAAGTCAGAACATTCCCCCAGTGGTCCAGTGCTGGGCCCCAACTAATTAACTGTATGGCCAGCACCCTTCAGACAATGCACGGACTAATAGAAAGATATAGTATTGCCTTTGCAGCAGAGTTTAAGCTATCCCAGTACCTTCCTCAAAATGCAACAGTTGCCATATCAGATACACTAAGAGTTGTTAGGCCCCTATTTAAAATCCTTTACTCCACATTTTCGCAACACTGCGTCTGTATACTGTTACACATTGCTCTTTCTTAACAAATCAACAATAGAGGTACATGCAAATATAGAGATTACTGATAATATCAAATCTTATGAAAACCCACATTAATTGGTGTGATTGGCCTGTCTTCTTCCTTCATTGTCGGCGATAAGTCATTTCCTATCTACTTCTACTTTTCTAGCTGTAAAAAGGACAGTCGCTTATCGTTGGCAGCCATATTGTGTTGTGGGACAATCATTGTTGCTAAGCAGCGATGTCCTGTTCGTGACAATAATCACGATTCTGAAAAGTAATGTAGGATAAAAGAGAAGATAAAAGCAAACTAATCTTGATCTAATGCGAGAGAAAGTTGTGAAGTGTGACAAATGTACTTTTTGGCAAGATATGGAAATTTGGAATGAGAAATTCGGGTTGATATGAGATGAAATTTAATTGTTTTTATTTTGAATTTGTATACACCCTCCATGGCCCTTTTGTGAGGTCCGTCTCGTTTCAGGTCAAATGCACCTGTGCCTGTGACTCTTCCTTCGGAAAGCTTCCTCAACGACCTCACGAACTCGCAATCAAATCTTCCTGCTTTTCGGCGTTGATTATAAAGCCTTCAGACTTCTTTTCTTTCTATGGTATTGAGAATTGTTTACAGCAAATAGTTTGAACAAGGATTGGGTCTCATTCTTGCGTCATTTTGACTAACATTGAATTTTCTGTCTTCGCTTTTTGGACTCGGTTATGGCGCGGGTTTGTTGTCTTGCCAGTTTCCTCGAGCAGATGAGAAATATCCGCTACGATTTGACAAAGACAGAAGGTCGCAGAAGAGCTTAATTAAAAGCTACGCACGTCATATATTGGTGAGAGAAATTGCTTGTCTTCTTGTGCGCCCAATCGCTGTGCTTTGTTGATTGAACAGCTGTCTAATGCTTGTTTCCTGAACGTCGATCTGCAGGTGCACTTGAAAAATACATCCTACATTCCTTCTTTTGAAGCGGCCGAGAACCGTTGGTTTACGTCTCTTTCTTACAAATATCGCTGACCGGCGACAACACGAGATATCTACAATCTGTCCTCCTCACCGCGTCGAGTTTTCGAACCCGGTAAGAAATGTTTACAACGACTTGTTCATTGGTAAATCGTGTTTTAGCAACATTTTCACCAAAGCCATCCCTTCGGCACTGGCCTTGATAGCATTTTCGCTTTATCTTCACGGCAATTTAACCTTTCAGTGAAGCTGAATAGCTCCAAGTTGTCGAAATAGATTAGACTGTTTACTCTCTGCAATTCGTTTATGCCACAAACTTGCTCGTTGATTGATTGGCTTCACCTTCGATGGGCTCAGTGGCCTAAACCGCATCGATCAGAATAAAGTCCCATGTCGTTCATTTGTTCTTTTGCAGACCTATCGATATCAAAATAAAAGAAAAAGTTAATCGAAGATTATTTTTCTTGCCAGTTAGAAGAACTACACATTCTTATTTGTGTAAAATGTTATATTGTTTTAGAAATTTGACCGCAATTTTCAGACGTTCGAGAAACACTTGAATCTGTATTAAATTGTAAAAATTATGTGTTTATTAGAAGCTTTATGCATTGAACAGGATTTAGTTAATGTTTTCAGTCTTTATGAACCGCCTTGAAATCAAATCCTATACTGTAGGCAATTCACACATATTTTGTTTTATAAGTTTTACTAAACTTTTCACGAATTTAATATTTTCTGTCTGTCTATATTTCCAGTTGTGTAGCTGAACTAGGATGGATTGGACGATTGGAGTTTACATCTTGTTGATAGGCTGTTTAGCTGGTATAAGCAGCGGCTCACGATACCTCTCCGATGATGATTTTGAAGAACTGTATCTTGATTATCTCCTCGAAAAAGAAGAGTCCGATGAAGCTCCATCGGAGCTGAAAAGCAATGATAACGTTGGATCTACTCCTAAAATGACAATTAAAATGCCAGGTGTCACTCCGAAAAAGGTATTTTCAACCATCATCATCATTATCATCAGTTATTAATTACCGTATAATCCAATGGGAAATGCATCTGTTTTTCACGGATCTGAGATCTCAAACATAGAACTGTACAGTGTAACCCCGTTAATATCACCTCGGTTAACATCACAACCCGCTTAATATCACTTCAGTCTGAGAACCAAAGCACTGTCAGAATCATCTATTTTAACCCGCTTAATATCACGACCCGCTTATCACGATTTTCGACTGGAAAACCATAGTGATATTAACGAGTTTACACTGGTCTAGGAAGTAATGTTTTTGGAAGATTACAAAGTTTTTTTTGCGTTTCATAGTTTTTAGGGTTTTTAGATTTAGGGGACTTTATATAAATCGGCAAGTGACCCCCTATTCATTCAACTCAACAGTGGGATATGACTTATTAAGCAAGAGAAATGAATTTTCAAAGCAACTATGACACTATGTGCAATAATAAAAATCCCCTGTGAGGATATTATAAACAACATGGGGATTTGTGATGGGATTATCAGCTGGGGCTCAGTTTACGTGTGTGGTGCGTTCCGAATAGACTTTTATGTAGCCTTACTTTACTTTTAAAAGTTTCTGCTATATACAACTATATCCTAGTCTGTGCATCTATTAATTTGAGGCACTGACCTCTCTGTAAAAGCCTAATTTGGGCCGGTGCAACATGACGTTACCCACAATTGCAGAATTTATCCCATCCAATCCATCAATTCTAGACTAGGTCCCTACGGTCAAACATATCTTATAGGAACCCTTCAAGGGGCCAGTGAAAGTGGTCTCTTAACACAGGTGGCTGCTTAAGACAGGTGGCCTTTTGAGACAAGTTGGGCAGTTGAAATATTGAAGTCTGTGGATATTTTCATTATGCCACTCTGTAGCTTGATTCATTCGTAAATAAATTTAATTCTACACTAATTACATTTGTCCAGGATGATAATAATAATAATATAAACCGTCTTCTACATAAAAAGATTGTCCCTCTTCTTGCACTTATTATGTAAACTTCGTTGACAAAGTACCGCCATAGAAACGCAAATCAACATTCAATATATCACCATACGATGCCACCCTGCCGTGTCCTTGGCAACGCATCTCAGTCGGTTGCTGGGATACATGTGTACAGCACATGCTTGATTGCAACACTTGTATAATTTGTATTGTTTCCATTTTGCAATAATCAGTTCTATAATTTATTTTTATGACAGCATGATTCATACATTTGCACAAGTCTCAAAATGCCGAAGGACGACACATACATTGGTATGTTTAATGCTGTTTTATATCATGTTTCTTTAAGGAGAGAAAGTTACATACATCACGTGACATTTATAATTGTCTGTTTTCGTCAGACAAACAGCATGACGTACTGTGATCATAACGACTCGATTAAACTCTTTAGATTTGTTTATTGTAATTTCAGTCAATTTCGGTTAATCCGATATCG
Organism: Calvadosia cruxmelitensis; assembly: GCA_900245855.1. Taxonomy (NCBI): domain Eukaryota; kingdom Metazoa; phylum Cnidaria; class Staurozoa; order Stauromedusae; family Kishinouyeidae; genus Calvadosia; species Calvadosia cruxmelitensis. The sequence continues at coordinate 13,139 of OFHS01003007.1, read as the reverse complement.
CTCTTTGTGATATATCGCATATTGTAACATATTTTGGTTGCCCCAACTTGGCTTTGCCTGCCGATATGTCGACTGCTATGAAGCTAGCATGCAGCAAAGTTGCCATTTTGATCGGATTATCAATTAAAATGCATGTGTTGTTTTTCTTTTAGTTGGTTTTGAGCCAACCGCTGAGATGAACACAGCACATCATATGCTGATGTTTGGCTGCGAGACACCTTTCTCCACCGGAGCAACATGGTATGCTTGTGTGTCATAGTATTTACGGAAAATAACCTGCCATGAAATATGTCTATTATGTTCATCTTTAGGCATAAATATGCAAACAGTTTCTTGCAAAGCACCTTGCTTGCGAAAGGCATGCACTGTTGACGAATTGAAACCATCGACACATTAACCAGATTGCTTTGGACGTCCAGCTTTCATTGATGTCCAACCTATAGAAATAAAATAAAACAGGAATTAACATAGCAGAAAGGCAATGTTTCAGTGACTTATAAATATCAGTCTGACTTTAGCACGAAGCACATTGAGGCTATCTGTATTCAGAAGTACTCTGAGGCAATCTGAGTTGTGAAAGTTATGATTTCATTGTCTTTCTCTGTTGTCAGGAATTGTGGAGAAATGTCGCCCGTCTGTGCAAACGGTGGTCAACGGATCATGTATGCCTGGGGAAGAAATGCACCAAAGCTTGCGTTACCCAAAGGTGCGATGAACAGTGGTGTACTGGTCTATTTATCTTTTATTGTACATATTTGCTCTGCCATTAGCTCACATTTGTAACTCTCTGTAGACTGTAGATCTCATGTTGCCCTCTATTGATTCCAAATCATGGTACAGTGAAACCTGTATATAACAGTCACCTTTGGGACCTGAGAATAATGACCTTTATAGACAGGTGGCCTTCTGTACAGGTTGAATTGAATAAATTCTATAGAAAGCATCATTTTGGGGTTATGATGAGTGGCCTTTATACACAGGTGGCTGCTCTGTAGAGGTGGCTGCTAATACAGGTTTGACTGTATACAGATAATAAAAATTGTTTGCGAAGTACATGTAGCACTTTTAGCATATTACATGTAGGGATGCTGTTCGAATAGTAAAAATTCGAATATATTCGAATCAGTGCTCAATTTCCTGATTCGAATAGTGTTTTAGTAATATTCGAATAATAACAGAGGGAAATTCTGTTTTTCGGCTAAGAACATTGATTCTTTATGCTGTCTGTAGATCACGAATGCGCGTCAATTGCGACAGCTCATTACTCCTCTTTGGATGCGTGGGTCCATGGTGCAACAAAAGTGTTTGTGGAATCGTCACGTCGGGCATGCGGTTGATCACCTCCGCAGTTTGAAATTGTTTGCAAAGCGTGTATTGGTGTCAGATTTCTTTTGTCTCGCAACAATAGACCGATTGACGGAAACGTGCGATGTTGAATCAATGAATTACTTTACACATTCACCGTTCCGCACCGTCTCATTCGTTGCGTTGCCTGGCTTTCGATATTTCGTGGCCCTGCTACACAGAGGATTTGGATGTGTGCCTGTGCCTCGAAGAATCTTTTGAACTCAGGCTTTGGACATAAGTTGGTTTTGTCTAATTTCTGTCGGCATGTTTGTTTATTAAATTATTTGCGAACAGAAGTCTGAAGCTTATTATAAAATCGCCGAAGAAATGGATGATCTATTAAAGCCAACCACAGAACTGACAGCAACAATCCAGCTCTTGATCCTGAGATTGCAAGCGAGTGGCGATCCTCTGGCATTCTGGAAGACCAACGCCTGTTCTCGCCCGTCTGTGCAGGAGATACTCCGCCATCCAGTTGTCCTCTGTGGCATCTGCATGAGCGACTGTTTAGTACTGCTGGACATATTCTTTGCGCTAAGAGAAATTGACTTGATGCTAGCCTAGCAGACAAGCTGATTTTTCTCAGCCGTAGCCTGTCGTTCTCGTTCTCGCCCCGAAAATGACGCTATTTTCATTTGTTTGTATGTTTACGACATCGGCAGGAAAGTTAATGTTGCACAAACAATGAGGCGTTTTCTATTGTCTTTTTCATTGTTATAATTATGTACAAGCTAAATAAAGGATATTCGAATCGAATCGAATCGAATCGAACCAATGACCTCCGATTATTCGAATGGTTTTAAAACTGTCGAACAGCATCCCTAATTACATGTGTTCGGAATAATTAGTCTTCCTTTGACCTAATTTACACAATTCACAGGGTGACTAACATTGTCTTCAAAGAGACAGGTTTCATAACCTAAATCAAAGCAAGACACTATAACCAAGACAACATTTCGGCATCTGCTTGCACCATTCTCAATTCAGTAGAAAATTTTCAAAATCTAGACAAAATATATCAATGCATACAGTTACCGGCAGCCCTTGCCTTGCTCATAAAACTAGTTAAACAAAGACTTGAAGTAGTTTTATAGATTGCTGATTGGTTGATCGCCAGGAACCAACTATTTGATTGGTTATATGTTGCTACTTTTGAGCTGTTTTTGATCCATAACAGAAATAAATATTTTAGATTGCGCAATTACTGCAATACAGCATATAGAAAGATAGATAGATATTTAGTTTGATTGTGAACTGTACAGCAGAATATTTTTGCAATTAATACATGAGTTAATTAAAAAAAGTACATGATCAAGGCCATTTTGTAAACGTAGGCTAGCTTAACATATTTTCATTGTGTTGTTGTGTTTAGGTGTTGGTTTCAAGGCCGGAGGGGATACTGGTGTGAAGTACTTGGTCCTTCAAGTCCATTATGGCAATGTCGATAAGTTCGCCGGTAAGAATAATATCAATCGAATTCAGTTTATGTCCCTATATTGCTTATTATAACCACTTGTTGGATCCCGCTTTCCTGTATACTGTGCTTCTTTGCTACTTCTCCTCGTGTCTCAATTTGCTGAATTCTCCACATTTTGGCAGCCACCAGTAGCTGGATATTGATAGGATTAGACTTTATACGGATATGCTTTTTGGAAGGCATTTCTGCGGACACAGATCATTGTGATATTGCTAGAATAATTTTGTCTGATTGGTAGAAGTGCCTTGGTGCCATTGAATATGTGGAAATTGTCTTAAATCCCATGGCTAGCTGTACAATCAATCCTAGCCTGCGTGCAGACGAACTAATTTTTTCGGTAAAATAGTACGTCTACGCAGTTGTGCAAGTTTTCTTGTTCTCCTGCTACCAGATTATGGGTAGTATGCTGTGATTGGTTAATTTGAACCTATTGTTATTTGAAAATAATCTTCGTTGATATGCAGACAAGACGGAAATCACACCATTGTCCTTTTGTCAAAAGTGTTTGCACTTTCAAATCCAACACCTCGTTATTTGCTTCGACAGACAGATCACGTCAGGCAACAAAGACTTGTTAGGCTGCTGATGAAATGTTGCTAGGTATCAGCCAATCACAAGGGGCCAATATGAATCCAACCAATCACAGCATACTAACCAGAATCTGGTAGTAAGAGAACAAGGAAACTTGCACAACTGCGCAGACGTACTATTTTACCGAAAAAATTAGTTCGTCTGCACGCAGGCTAAATCAATCCCTGCTGTGATCCGTTTTATCATTCATCTACATAGTGAGATATTAAAGTGACTTTGGACATTAAGATGAAGTGATGAATTTTAGCAACTCTGGTAAGGCATTGCAAACAAGTAGGACCTTTTCTGATTGAATATTAACTGCTGAGAATTATTATTTCTACAAGTGACAAATTTCCAAGCAGGATTCCTTTTTACATTTTGGCAAAGTAACTTGATAGTTAGTGTTAAGTGCTGCCTTTTCTTCTGTCTGCACATGAAATAATTAATGATTTCGTTTCAGGGGGGAAATTGAAAGATTACTCTGGCGTGGTGCTCAAAACAACTATGGAGCGGTAAGAAGACAACTGCACTTCGAATTAGAGCTAAGATAAGCCTACTGCTCTTTATAAGAACAATATCAAAATAGTAATATGTCTGTGAATATATTTTTATCATTGAGGTTTTGACTCAATGTGCACCTAATCACGTTGTAACCAGCTAGTATATCATTTGAATTAAATCTATGCTCAAGGTTATTTGTATATAATCAAGAGTCTGCTAAACAAACAAGCAATTTTGTTTACCAAATGACCCTAAATCAGGGCCGTTTTAACCAGTAGGCACTCAAAGCACGTGCTTTAGGTCATCAGTCTGGATAGGCCCTTCTTAACGTCACTTCAAACATTCAAATGTATAGTATGTTGAGATCTAGTGCAGTGGGCAATCAACTGCAGAGTGCTACTGGATTAATTTTTTTCCTAATTTGCTGTTTGGGAGCAAAAGCAACATCTTTGATATGCCAATGCCCTTGAATGGATGAACATTTTAACCCTTGTCCTGCTATTGACGTGTATACACGTTTTCGAAACAAGTCAAAAGTAGCAACACATAACCAATCAAATAGTTAGTCCTTAGCAAGTAACCAATCAGCAATTGACGAAGCGACTTCAAGCCTTCATTTAAGTAGTTTTACAAGCAGGACATGGGTTAACAATAGTAAGTTTTGTGCTATTTAGTAGTTAAAAGTTAGACCGCCTTGGGTAAAGTGCTTTAGGCCCCCTCGGCGCTTAAGACGGCACTGCCCTAAATGGAATCTGTCAATCTTTACCTGTATCTATTTATTATTAATATCTAATGCTACCTCTATTTGCTTGTGAAATATATATGATGACATAAATAAACAAGAATCAACAATTTAGTTTGCAATAGTATAGTTGAATAGAGGTTTTGCATAATACAGTCAAACCTGTATTAGCGGCCGGCCACCTCTATAGAGCAGCCACCTGTGTACAAAGGTCACTCTTCATAACCCCAAATTGACATTTTCTATAGAAATCAATCTGGACAGAAAGGCCACCTGTCTATAAAGGTCATTTCCTTCAGTTCCCAAAGGTGACAGATTTCACTGTATAGTATATAACTTGAAGCACCCAGAGGCAAGCATTTGTTATAACTGGCTGTGATGAATATTCCTGATCCTCTGTCCTGTGTTGCTTTTCCGTCGAATGTTGGCCCTGTTTTCAGATGATATCAAAATACTATCCTAAACATCATTCGAGACTTAATTTGTTCCTGTCAGTGTGTGCAACAGGGCCGGATTAGCTATTAGGCACAATAGGCCAATGCCTACAGCCCTTCCAAAGTGATAGGCCCTCCAAACGTTTGTATATTGTTTTATTAAAATTTAAATTTAACTTCTAGAGTTGTGATGAATGTTCCTGATCCTCTGTTCTCTTTCGTTGTCTGTGACTTTCTTTGCATTGTCTTGTGTAGGCAACGGTATCAGGCTGGCATCTATTTACTTGCTGGCGGATGGTCATCTATTCCACCTCATAAACAAAGTAAGCATGCCTTGTGCTGCGTTCAAATTATCCAATTCTAGTTAAATTTGGCTAATGAGATTTATGTGTAGCCTATTAACTCATTAACTGCCACTTCTGATTGTGACTGGCCTTGCTTTCTGTTATCCAATAGAGACACACATCGACGCCAGCTGCGAATTTGTTGATAGGATGACGATATACCCATTTGCGTTCCGTGTTCATGCTCACAAGCTTGGTAAGCTCATGCAACTGTGTTCATGTTTGACTCAATGACGATTGTTAGTTTGTGACAACGTTCAATTTATTAACTGGAACATAACAGCATGATAGCAAGTGAACGGGATGAGAAATTTATAAGGAAACAAAGGTCTCTCAGTAGTTTTGCGAGGACATCAGACATAATTTACAAACTTCAGTGTGTCGATAGTTAGTTTTCGACTGTGTCTTAAATAACACATTCAGTCCCAGAATAACCACAATTTGTTAGATGTTAGAATATATGATGTATTTTCGAATCATTTAAATACTTTACAAAATGCATTTATGAATAGACATCATCATAGGCATTATCTAACAGCGAAATAAATTTGCGTCGGCTTTAGATTGCCATCACAGCCTACAGCTTTGTTTCTTGTGCCCATTTCTCGCGATGTTTAGGCGAACTTGTGGCTTGTTTGAAGCCCACCCCTACAGTTTTCACGTCGTTCAATACATAGTGCAAGACAGTTTTAATGGGACTCCCACAGCGACGCAGTGCTCATCAAATGAAAGCAAAGAAGCAATGGTTGCACTTTTTGCTTGATTTTGCAGGCGATGTCATATCCGGTTATCGCATTAGAAATGGCAAATGGACATTGATTGGCAAAGGAGATCCACAGCGTCCTCAGGTAAAGCAAAAGTGATTCCGAATACCAAATACATTTCTTGTATCGATTGTATTGCATTTCTCATAAATGTTTGTAACATTTGTTATTTTAGGCATTCTATCCGATTAAAAATAAGCTTGACATCACATGGGATGATGACTTGGTAAGAATGCAACCATTTCTCAGTTGTATGTTTGATGTATTTGCATTAGTGAAGTTTTATTATGGAATTACAGTGAAACCTGTCTAAAACGGTCACTGTGGCCTTTATACACAGGTGGCTGCTTTATAGAGGTGACCACTAATACAGGTTTGACTGTATACCATTCTTGGAGCTATTCTTTGATTCTTGGTTATATGTTTCTTCCTTGCAAATTCTCAAGGTGGCACAATGCACCTACAACTCAATGACCAGAGACACTGTCACACAAATTGGGTAAGCACAGGAGTGTTGTTTTCAAACTTTTGGCATGTCAATTTAATTCTGCTGAAACTTATGTTTTGGCTTATGTTGCTTTTCCGCCGAATGTTGGCTCTGTTTTCAGATGATATCAAAATACTATCCTAAGCATCTGTCATCGTCATTCGAGACTTAATTTGTTCCTGTCAGTGTGTCCAAATAGATTTGGCATTATGGCTGAAATTTCAAACAGCTTTGCCCAAACTCCTGTAATCTATTGTTATACTGTAAGTCATGGTTCAGTGTTCCCCTTGTGTGCATCGATAAAAGCTCAAGGTCGTATCTTTCTTTCGTTTTTCATCATCAATAAACAGCATGGAATCCAAAGCAAACAGTTTCGATCGAGTGGGGAAGTGATCGAGTTTGTAATTAAACATGACTTCTATTCTGATCATCCTATTCCGTAAAAGGAGTTTCAGAATGCACTGATAGTAAAATAGAAGAACAACCAGAGTTTATGCAGACCAAAAGACGAGCTTCCAACGTAAAAAAATGTGACGAACACGCTTGTGTCGAAGAAACAGAGACCAGCCCAGCGAAAATTTGCCGGGCTGAAGCAGGTCCAGCCCGGACAGGAAATCGCCATATAAACAATCGACAAAATTAGCCCATCCCGGCGCCAACTGGGCTGGCCCGCCTCATGTAAACAGGCCCTAAGTTATATGACAGGTCATCCACTTTGAATTTATTTATTTTTCCTGCCTCTTATTGGTTGAATGGTGTGTTATTTGTAGCCCAACAATGAAAGATGAAATGTGCAACTTCTATATCATGTACTTTTACGATCAAGACAAATACGACGTCTCTCCTCCTACAACTTGTGGCAATGTTGGATCGTATGAGAATGTGTTATTTGGGTCGTTCCCACACGGCTCTGACATTCCACTGCCTGGCGGACATCCCAAAATGGAAATGAAGATGCCAATGGGCAAACGTTAGTGTGTTGTTGTAGTTTGATGTTTATGTTTAATGATTGGTAATATGCTGCTAATTGCTATAGATAGTTTACTTGGAGCTGCTGTTTCCAATATCATGGTTCCTGACATTGATTGTTATGTACAGCTTTGTAAAAGGCTTATTGCTTTAGTAATACCCTTGGATTCTTGTGTGCTACATGCGGGCATTAGAAAGTGTTGGAAACCGAGATTGCTCAAAGTGCAGAAAAAGTGGTGCGCTGTGGGAGTCGAACCCAGGACCTTTGGATTGCCGGTCCACTGTTCTGCTTTTGAGCTAGACGCACCCTCGTTAATCTGCACGAACAATCTCCCTTATATATCTGCCGCCGAGTGAGCCTCGTTTTGTCGTCGTGTATCGACCATTTGGTACACAACTGCCTTTCATTTTACGAACCACCATGAGTTGCTCTGTAGAGTGTCTAGTGTAAACATACACTCTCCAACAATAAGCTCCCTGCCCCCTCTCAGTCGGGTTGCATGCGTTGCCTCTCAGTGAGACTTTGCGATTGACTCAAACCAAGGCTGGCTTAAAGAGTCTACAGGACTTACAGCACTTTACGTAATGGCTCTTATCTTGGATGCCCAAACAGCATAAAACGTACTGTTCTTCCTCAGCAAAGTGGGACAGCTTAATTCATAAGCACTCTGGAAAGGATCAACCTTTCACTATGAATCGAAACCATGTGAAAATCATGTGAAAACCATGTGAAATTTCAAACACCATGTGAAAAACCTTGTGAAAAACCATGTGAAAAACGTGTGAATTAGAAAACAGTGTAAAAAACCATGTGAAAAGGGCACTTTTCACATGGTTTTTCACATGATTTTCACATGGATTTCACATGGTATCAGTTCATAGTGTTTGTGCAATCTAATTGCTGTTCAAAACTGCCATTGAAAAGGGCCTATCCAGACTAAATGCCTAAATTACATACATTGAATGAGTGTCCAATGAGCTAGTAGATGTAACGCCCCTGACTAAATCTATAAGGTACGATCTGCTGAGTAAAATTTTATAAAGAGATGAATCGTATAAATGTAGAGTTGTTAAAAATATGGCTTGCATTAAATGGGAGACATTTAAAATGAAGACCATCCACTGTCGAGCAAGATGTGCTTGACCTCGAGATGAGTAGGTACTGTGTCTCGACAGTCAGGTGAGAGTCATTCACTGATGGCTGTACTGTCTTTTTATCCAATGTGTTTGGTCTTTAGTTTCAACTATGTTTTAAGACCTGCATATCGAGAGTGATTAAACTGAGATTTGGAAATATTTGTTGTATTCAAGCAATCCCTGCAGCAAGAAGGTTCTCACAGTCTCGTTGCGCAGGATTTAAAAATTTATTCCCAAAATAAAGACCAGATTTACTCTCAAAAAGGCTAGTATTGCTTTCCTGCTATAATTGCTGGAGTGTGAGCTTAATACTTGACTTGTTTTTATCTTATTCTTTGAACAGGTGGTTCAGTGGCGAAGGGAACTTCTGCCCCAACCTATTCCCTTGTGAATAACCTCCTTACCAACTACAAAGACTTGTCTCAGATCAACCAAGCATGTGCTGTTGATGTCACAGCAAATCAGAAAGAAGTTGTTGTTCTGCACCGAGGAGGCCGAGCGTGGGACATTAAGTAAGCCATGCCTAATGTTTGTAAATAGAAATCTTTTGTTGTATTTCCACACTCGTGATTTTGATAACTCAAAAAGAATGCTTTTTGCGGGATATAAGTTGAATTCTCGGCTCCACAGTCAAATAGATTACTGATTAGACCATTGGCCTTCAAGGACATGCAACACAAGTTCCACTTCTTATAATGATATTTTGGGTCGACACCTATGGTTTACAAAATAGTCTTTCTTGGAATATGTGAAACAGGCGGATAAACGTAATTGAAAGCGACCAATGGGTGTAGCATTGTGGGAGTGTAATACACTATGAACTGATACCATGTGAAATCCATGTGAAAATCATGTGAAAAACCATGTGAAAAGTGCCCTTTTCACATGGTTTTTCACACTGTTTTCTAATTCACACGTTTTTCACATGGTTTTTCACATGGTTTTTCACATGGTGTTTGAAAATTCACATGGTTCTTCGCATGGTGCTTCCCATTTCACATGGTTTTCACATGGTTTTGGATTCATAGTGATAGAATGATTGTTATGTGCTTACCTCCATGATACAACATTTATAGTATTACGTTTCACTTCTCTATTCTCGTATTATATTTGAACTTACATTTGTTTTCCTACAGCTCGTTTGATGAAGACAATGTCTTTAACCCTCTTCTTGGTAAGATCAAGCAGAATACATTGCTGTGGATAGATATTGCGAGTGGAAGGATAGAAAAGACATGGGGAAAGAACCTGTAAGTATTCTTCTTAGGTAGTTCTGGTAGCTCATAAACTAAATTAATTTAAATCTGTTGCTATAAGTAAAAATGGAACGATAACTCAGCGGTAGTGAAGATGATCCTTCTGGAAATTTGTTTTTGTTATACGGTCTTGAGCTTTACTGTCTCAAAACAAATGAATGGCCATTTGTGATTAATTAGCAGAACAATAGACCAGTGCTGATCGTGGATAGCACAAATCTCATTAGTCGCAGTCCCAATTTACGCCTGTTTAGCGGTAGTGTTGCCGAAGAGTTACTTCTGTGCTGTCTACTTTTGTTCAGGTTTTACCTTCCCCATGGGTTGACAATTGACGACAAGAACAACATTTGGATCACAGATGTTGGATCTCACCAGGTGTGTTGGAAATGCCTGTGGGCAGTTTGCGGTAGTCTTATGACCCATGGCACGGTGACATCCTTCTACTTGAATGCTTGATTACTGACACTGTGCCGTGGATTTGCAATGCAGTGCACTCTACTTGTAATGCACATTGCTAACTTGGATAAATGAAAAGTCCAGTTACATGCAAACATTTCTGAGTTTGCAATTTACATGAATTACGTAGACTGCAAATATCGCTTGTATAAAAGCATTTGTTGGCTTGACCTCATAGGTTTTCAAATTTGGTTCGAAGCTGGATCCGAAACCCCTTTTGGTTCTTGGAGAAGAATTGATGCCTGGAAGTGACAATAGTCATTTTTGCAAACCAACTGACGTTGCTGTCGACCCGAGTGGAAAATTCTATGTCGCTGATGGGTAAGCAAAATGCAATGACTTCGTAAATTAGGAAAATCATTTATGGACTCAAACTTTTCCCAACATTGTCTCACAGCTGCAAAACCCGGCGTACTAAACCTGCTAAGCACTTGCCAAAACTACCAGTTTGTAGCATGTTTGTGCTATTTCTAATCTTTCATTTCATTTTAGCCGGTTGTGCTACTGACGTTTCAATTTTGTGAAGCTTACTATAGATATGATCTTAGTGACTGGTTGTAGCTGATTAAGGGACTCTTACGGTCTGATCAGAGCCAGACAAGAGAAAATGGGACTGCGGGCTCACGTGCCCAAGTCATGTAGTGTTTGTGATTGAAGCATCCTTCTTAGAGGATTTGGGCATTCCAACGTGGAAATGTTGATTGTAAATCAGCCAAATACTGAGCCTTTTGAATGCAATTGAATGCAGTATTTGATAATTTTCAATCATTTGGTGATGAATAAGTCTTTGATTTTCTCTTCCAAGGTATTGCAACCAACGGATTGTTGTGTTCTCAGGCAAAGGCGTTGTGATTGCAACTATCTCACCATCCACAATCAGTAAGTTGTCTCTTTTGATGATTTCTTTCTTGTTTACAGAATGTGAGGGAAAATGGGTCAAATGAGCGAATGCACAAGTACAAATATTGTATTCTGCAGCTAAAAGCGTGATGTCAAATGAATTGGATATTAAATTGGGAAAATTAGCAAACCATTTTGGCAAATGTAATTCAAGTAATGGGATAAACACTATTAACCGGAACCGTATGAAATTCATGTGAAAATAATGTGAAAAACTGTGTGAAATCTATGTGAATATCATATGCAAAACTGTGTGAAAACCATGTGAATAGTGCTCTTTTCACATGGTATTTCGTTTTGTTTGCTAGTTCACATGTTTTTTCAGATTGTTTTTCACATGGTGTTTGTTAGTTCACACGGTTTTACGGAGGGGGGCTTCTCATTTCACATGATTTGAAATGGTTTTCACACGTTTTTGGATTCATAAGTTTAGCTGCTTTTCTTCTTGCTTAAGTGTAGCACAGACAGTCTGTGTATTGTCGGTGGCTCTTGTTAAAAGGTTATTGTAATATGGATCTTTCTGTTGTAATTCCAGGTGGTCTTCCTTCCCCACACAATTTTGCCGTACCCCACAGTGTGACATTAGATCCGGTGAAGTCGATCTTGTGGGTGGCAGATCGCGAGAACCATCGAGTCTTACAATTTGATGCAACAACATTAGCACTGACAAAAGAGTTTGCTTCACTCGACAATGCTGTCTATGCTGTAGCATTTAGCACTGGTGGAGCTGGTGAGTGAGAGTACTGAACAAGACCTCAATAGCTCATGGTTTTAAATTATGCGTGATTTTCACAAGTTTATTGTTTATTTGTTATTGTTTGCATGCAATAGTGTTTGTCACCTATCATTAACAACATTTTTTTTCCACTACAGTCAAACCTGTATTAGCGACCACCTCTATAGAGCACCCACCTGTGTATAAAGGCCACTCTTCATAACCCCAAAATGACAATTTATATAGAAATCAACCTGGACAGAAAGGCCACCTGTCTATAAAGGTCATTTTTCCTCGGATCCCTTTGATGACCGTTATACAGACAGGTTTCACTGTACTTGCAAATAGTGGTTCATACAAACGCTTGAACATACAAACAAACAAACAAACAAACGCTTGTAAAATATAGATATTTATAGCATGTTGATCTTGCTGCAAGTTTTAGAAAGGAAGAAATTTTCCCTTGGTCCATATCGTTTTGTTTATCATCTGTAATCTACTTGAGTGTGATGAGTTGTGACGTTATCTCTTTTTCTCCAGGAGGGTTGGTTCACATGGTAACGTATCCCAATACTCGCCGTGACTACTCAAAAGGTCTGACATACGGTGCAAGCTCAGCTACCTTAGTAACATCTTGGAGAGCCAATCAGGTATTGTTAGTCCTCAAGCTATTGGGCTTAGTAAAGTGTTGTCTGTCTGTCTTGATGTATATGGATCACTATGAATTGAAAATTTGTGAAAACGAATTGAAAACCTCATGTGAATAATGAGCACCTTCTGAAAACCACGCGAAAACCATGTTAATCTGGAAAAAAACACAAAACATGCAAAACGTGTCCTTCTTACACATTTTTAGCATGACTTCCACATGGAATTCACACATTTCCAGTTCCTAGTCATAGAAGAAGTTAGTAAAGTCTGTCAGTGGTTTGGTCACCAGTGTTACCTCTGAAAGTACTGTTACCGCAACGTTAGCTCCTAAGAGACGGATCGAGCATGCGGACTGTATAATTTATGTCGCAGTAACATTGATGGGT
>OFHS01003006.1:0-18508 GCA_900245855.1 Calvadosia cruxmelitensis | reverse complement strand
GCCTCCGATCGACGCGTTAACGTCACAACGTCAACTGGCCAAGAGTTGACACGTGCGCGATCGCATGTGAGAACGACGTCACGCCCCAAGCCCGCTACGTTGTCATCAGAGCCCACACCAGAGCAAGTGACCACACGCTCTAGACGCATCGTCAAGCCACCTCAGCGATATGAGCCATGAGACTGTTTTCTGTTTATCTATGCTAAATGTGTAATTTGTTTTAATTCTATCCACTGATTTAAATTCCTCTTTTTAAGGATCGTTCTTCAAATTAACTTGAAGAGAAAGAGCAGGTGTAGTAATCTAGTGATTTAGTTGTGTCTATCGTAATTCGTAATATGCCTTGTTTCCAGAGTTGCCTCGTTTCCATGTTAGTTTGTATTACGTCGAATGACTTGTGCAATATGATTCAGTCAATGTTCAGCATCTGATGTGTCTGCTATGACTTGGCTATTCCATATTATTCTCGGCCGTTAGTGCCACTCAACAGGGTGATTGGGGGCTGGTCCGTTTGCTGGGGAAGGTTTTTGTGGCTGAGGATTACATACATGTAGAATCGTAAGCGTAACCTATGAAGTGCTACGAATTTTGTTGGACGCAGCGACGAAGACGCAATATAGTAAAACGGATTTGTATTGAACTCAACACAGCAGAGGACGAACTACAACTTACTGTCTGCAACATTCACTCAGACTTACATGCATAAAAGTATTTATGTCGCAAAACTGGGAATGCAACAAAGAACGGGAAGAAAAATCGAACAAGAAACAAATCAAACACTACACAGGAACACTTTCAGGCCATTGAACAATGTTCCTTGTTCAATGGCATCTGACGAGGACACAGACCTAACATTCACTTCACCTATTGAAAGTGATTTCCATCTCAAACATTTATCAACTTTCTGTCAGACGGGAAAGCCCCCGTTTCAAGCCCTCTGTCAGAGTAAAAGCAACCCTCTTATTGAGGAAATTGTAGCACCCCCTTCTCCCTGTTCTCAATGTGTCCCAGCATCACATCAGTTTTTGAACAGCTTCTGTGAAATCATTATTCATAGAATTGGTTCTACAAAGTAAATAACAACTTATTGCATGTTGCATATTACTCTTCAATCAGAAACGTGAATAGACAATTGCTTCTGTCTCTGTGCATCCAAAGTGTTAGGATGAGGCAATTAAAACACGCCTGGCCCTTGAGTGATACATCAACTAGTTTTTCTACTAATTAGAAGACAATAAACATTCAGTAACGTTGCTGATTCAAGAGCCATCTTTTTTGTATCAAGTAGTCCTTTTTGTAAAAAATTGAATGATCTAAAGGGAAGTTTAGAAATTCATCAGCCGTGAAATTACAATAGTTACATTTGCTTTGTCTGGATTTCTAATCGTGCCATTCAACCAATCAGATTGTAAAAAACGATACTGACATTTTATAATTGCATTTCCAATCTCATAAAAGACAAAAAAACACAAACAAAATCAATGCTCCAGCCCATTCCATAGACTCATGGGTTACCATAGTAACCACGAGTCAATAAAATGACGTTGGAGCAATAACTGGTTGTGGGATTTTTTCTGTCTTGATTGATTCAAGATTTCTGTCTTTGTTTTTCTAGAATGGCATATCATTCTTTGCAATATTTGACTTATTGGGAGGATTACCAACGCAGACCTGCATCATTGTTCTTTTGTGTATGTTCATTTGGTATACATTCCAATGGTTCAACAAATGGAGAATGGGGAGAATACCAGTGAGTATCAATTTTGCTTCGGTTTACTTGTTCAAAGCAGCTAATAAGGAATATTAAGTTCAATGGAATTATGTGTTTCGAAATTGTATTTTTGATATTCAGGAACTCAATTATCACTATATATAGCTGGGGCCTTATTCAAGGACTGGGATTATAGCATAGTCCAAGACTAAACATTTTAGTCCAGAATAAATTGCTAAAATTTATATACAGTGAAACCTGTCTATAATGGTCACCTTTGGGAAGTGAGGAAAATGACCTTTTCTAGACAGGTGGCCTTTCTGTCCAGGTTGATTTCTATAGAAAGTGTCATTTTAGGGCAATGAAAAGTGGCCTTTATACACAGGTGGCTGCTCTGTAGAGGTGCCTACTAATACAGATTTCAATGTACAACCAATGCATAAATTATTTATCAACTTAGGCCAATCCAAAATCAGTTTGTATGTGTGTATGTGTCTTTATTCAAGAGAAGTTAAAACAAAGAATTCACGTGTAGCAGGCTATATACATATAGCTCTTACGCTGCACGGATAAGTGGCATAAAGTAATCCATCGGTAACTGTGTACATATTCGGCAATAAACATTAAAATGAGATAATTATGGCTATAAAACTGTCCCAAATTAACGCGAGATTACTTTGATTTGAATTGGTTCAATGTTCTTCCCAATACAACACTCTCTGGAAAATTGTTCCAAATCCTTATTGTTCTTTGGAGAAAGAAATGACAGTGGGCATGTGTGCGAAAAATCTTGGTTTAGCTCTAAAGACAACCTGTCTTAAGTAAACAACTACCAGTGTTAAGACTAAGACAACTCTGAAATGGTCAATTAAAACTTAATTAGCAAGATACAATCTGCCTTTATAAAGTGACCAGCTGGACGGAGTTATGAGACAACTTTTCATTGGTCCCTTAGATCACTATGAACCACCAAACTACATAAAAACTGCTCAAAATTACTGAAAATATATCATCCTACTTAAAAACAGCTGAAACATGAAATCCTATAATGTTTGACAAGTTTCCAGATTTCCAGTAGTTTACAGTAGAATTTCAGCAAATTTTCAGTTGTTTTCCAATGGTTTTCAGTAGTTTTCAGTAGTTGCCAGAAGTTTTTTGTTAGTCTTGACTCTTCTCTTGAGGCACTTTCTGACCTTGGCTTTTTCAGTAGGTCCATCTCAGTAGTTTCCAATGGTTTTATTGGGTTGTATCTTTAGATTGTTTGTTGGTAGACAGTTGCATTTTTAGATTGGTTTTTCTGTGTGATGAATTGGAAATTGCATCAATCTATGATGATTTATATACAGTGTAACTCGGTTAATATCACACCTCGGGAAAATCGTAAAACGTGATATTATCCGAGTCGTGACAATAACCGAGTCTCATACTCAGACCTCTAATTTTGCAGAAACGTCTCAAACAATAGCAAAAAGCGGGCCATAGAACAGCAAACTCTGTATCAACATCAAACAGAGCTAGTATGTAGAGATTTAAGCAACGAAAGACTCATTTTCTTTGATTTGTTACGCTCAATGAGGCAAACACAATAAAAAACACTTAATCAACTTTTCCTTTCACGACAATCACGGCGCCTATAGATTCAAGCAAGGCAACAAATTACGGAAAGCGTGACAATAAGCGAGTGTAAACATAAAAATCCTTTGGAAATCCGTGATAATAACCGAGATGTGACAATATCCAAGGTGATATTAACCGAGTTATACTGTACATTATATTATTTTTGTGCTTTGAAGATAACAGAAGAACTGGTTGATACAAGCTGGAAGCAAGGTCACTTGTACAAGCATGTGTGGCATTTAATCAATGCCGAATTCCACCAGTAAGTGAAAACGGTCAAGTATAGCTTCTGCAGCGTTTTTTAATTGACTGTATAATGTGTCTTTCATGGTAATGTTCATAAGCGTAACGTGCCAGTTGTAGTTGTATGGTGATATTTTTAAATGTTTCTTATCGATCTTGATGACACACAAATGTGCAGAGCACTTACATTTGTTGTGAGGATTATTCCCAGATTCCTGATCTTTTTGGCATGGTTCAGCGTGTAAGTTGTATTCACATGGTGGTACATTTGTATTTCCCACAGAGAGAAAATGGAACATTTTTCAAAAGCATTCACAATTGACCAAATGCAGTTCTGATGCATTTTTTGATTTAAGCGATTAAGGTCACATGTTTCTGAACTAAAAAGGAAACTTTTGACAGCCAAGAACCATCCTTGAAATCGACCATCGTAGAAAGGATTACGGTTGAATGCGCTGCAGACAAAGCATTTTCCTCGTGCCATCACCTGTGGCAGAGGTCAACTAGCATGATTTCCAAAATGCATTGAGACTTCACTTGGTCAATTGCCACTTGGGAGCCCAAGCAGACAAAGTTTGCAGTGTATCCGTTAGATTGAGGGTTGTATTTTGTTTCAACGCAAGAACATAGCTTGGCATAATTGTCAAAGAACTTGATCTGGCATTGCTCTTCAAGGCAACTAACAGTGTAACTTATTGTTACGTGGCGTAAGGAGTCAGAGAACAGACGTTGTCTCTGTATGATGACAGAGAAATAAACTATCATGGTGTGATTTAAAAATTGCATATTTACTAAGTATTTCATGATGAACCTTACTTTAGCAAATTAAACAATAGCATAACCAGATCAGCTGACAAAGAAGATTAACAACTGCTTACATCGCGAGATTATTTACAAGACATGACGTAGAGATTGAATTACATCAACAGACTTACATGATTACAAGGTGGATATAAATTCATAATTACTTCACCAGTAAAAATACCACATTAATAAATAATATAAATAATAATGGTCCAAGTACTAACCCTTGCAGCACACCAATAGCAACATTTCGGGGCTGAGAAAGAACTTTGTCAATGCAAATGACTTGAGTATGTTCGCAAAAGAATGTTTGATATTCATTAAAGAAGCTTGGATTTAAAACGTAACATTTAATTGACTTGGTGTTGAACACTGTGTCAAGCTCTTTACTAAAATCTATGTATACTACACCAGCACACAATCCTGAGAAGAATAAAACATCTTCTTCCTACATACACAAGAAAATTGGACGTAATGACAACGATCACACCAACCCTTGAATATGCCAGTATCGTGTGGGGAGACAAAAACAACAAGCAGCTTATGAACGTGTTACAAATCTTGCAGAATAAAGCAGCCAAAATCATCCTGGACAAATCACCATTTGCATCCTCTAGTGAAGCCTTATCCGACCTCAACTGGCTAGACATATCACCGAGAAGGCACTACCAGCAATGCATGCACATGTATGACATATTTGCCAACAAAAATAACACCATGGTTCGTGGATCAGATATTCACCAACACCACGACACACGATTCAAAGAGGCCCTGAGGAAAAGGAAAACCAAAACCAACTGGGGAAAGCTGACATCAGAAAATACAGTGAAACCTCGTTAATATCACTATGATTTTCCAGTCAAAATTCGTGATAATAAGCGGGTCGTAATATTAAGCGGGTTAAAATAGTTGATTCTGACAAATCTTGGTTTTCAAAGTGAAGTGATATTAAGCGGGTTGTGATATTAACCGAGGTGATATTAACGGGGTTACACTGTAGTGCAATGAACAAATGGAACATTCTACCAGAAGATTTACAATTAATAACAAAGACGGACATTTTTAAACAAAAGTTGTATAAATTTTTAGATTAGCAAACCTAAATTTAGTCCTATAGAATATTACAAATGCTTTTAGTGGTAGATTTTTAAATTTGGTAATTAGATTAATTTATACTACATGCTAACTGATTTTACTTCATATTTTGATTCGCATATCCTGTAATTAGTCTATTTTAGTGTTTGTATCTTTGTAAGCCTTTTATTTTATACAGTGCCCTATTGAAAATCACATTCGTGTGAATAGGCCGACTGTCTAAAAAATGATATTACATTACATTACATTACAATCATTTGTTAATGGCTTGACTCTGTTTGTGCGGGGTTTCTAATAATGAGTACATGAGGAACAACGTGACAAGAAACCATATTGTTCTTTTGACAACAAATATTCTTGAATGCAATATCAATATTGCCTCATTTGGTATGCCGTAATTAACTCCATTACTTTACATGTAATAGACATCAAAAATATTGGACGATAGTTTTGGCACACAGACAATAGTTTTGGCACACAGATGACTTGCCTTTTTAAAAAAAGGCGCAACAACAGCAGTTTTTCTGATGTGTGGAAAGTTACTAGGCAGGTACTGTAGTTCAAGCAATAATGAAAATGATGAAACCCCATCTGCTATCATTTTGAGAAAGAGAGCAGGATATGCATCAAGACTTCTTGAAGTCTTGTTAGGCAAATGGCGTCAGGCTTCTAGAACACTTGCGAGTGGGAATTGAATGAAAGAGAGAAAGTTTCATTTGAAACTCTAGATGGGAATTCTGGCAGTTTGCCGTCATCTTTTGTAAATATAGTAGAGAACTAATTATTAAAAAATTCCACTTCCACTTTTGTATCTATGTATAGCATCTATGTGGTTGTCATTTGTGACTCACAATTACTATGGTAACCAGGGGTCTATCCGGTTGTTTACAGTAAAATTAATTTGAAAGAGAGAAATAGTATTTTTCAAAGTATGACCGATAGAGATATTGATGGACTGCCTTGATGAATGAAGATATTGTGGAAGACAAAAGACGAGAACTGAAACTTTGACATTCCACAAGATATATATTTGATAGATAGGTTGCCGGTCCCATGACAGGGAGAGATGGCAGAGTTCCAAGGAGTAGATATGGTCGTTGGTGCCAGAGCTCTATGTCGTGAGACACAGCGTAGATAAGATGACAGACAGAGTTGTTGACACGACGAAGTACAGACAGCCAAGAGGATAATTAAAGGGAGACACAGCTACATATTCTTACTATCACGTGACTACAAAATGACGACATTGAGTTCACACAGACCGCGCGTCAGCCACTACAATATCTCTAGGCTTCTAATTAATAACAAGATATAGAATTTTCCTTACAAAATGGTCTCTAATTTAAAGCTCAACCAATTGTTGTCTTACATTTGTCTTCTAGAAAACCTGAGACTTTGAAATTAATGAAGACAGATTCAGAGAAACGCAAAGCTGTCCCACTGAGAAAGCGTCTCTATGAAGCAAAATCAGGTACAGCGGAATCTGCCTAATTAGAAGACCTGTAATTCAAATATTCATCTATTTCCAACTACGATCTTGGTCCCTTGGTCTCGCGCATTTGTCTTCTGTCCATTAGTCATTGGAAGACAATTATTGTTTTCCTATTATTCCTAATTCGAAGCTCGTATAATTCGAAAGATGTTTTACGGTCCCTTGACACTTCGAATTAAGCGGATTCCACTGTACAGTTAAGCCTGTATTAGCAGCCACCTCTATAGAGCAGCAACCTGTATGTAAAGGCCACTCTTCATAACCCTATAATGATACCTACAGAAATCAACCTTGACAGAAAGGTCACCTGTCTATAAAGGTCAATTTTCACAGGTCCCAATGGTAACCACTATAGACAGGTTTCACTATAACCGTTCCAGCAGTTGATGCAATAGGTTGTAAATATTATCACATAAATAGGTAATTAAATACTGTTTTTGTTTAACATACGGTATTGTTTCTGACCCTACTTCTCTTTAACTTTTTTTAAAACTGTTCATGTTTAATATTTTAATTGATCAATTTTAATTAATGAATTAATTTAATATTTATTACCTATAAATAATTTATAAACTTTTTTAAAAATTATTTATCATATATTTACTTTTAATAAATAAACTAATATATTTCATGCTATTTTTATTTAATGTTTATATATTTATTATACTTATATTTATTGTTTATTTATTCCATGCTTCATTTTGTTTTCTGGTGCTCACGATACTGTCAAGTTAAATGTCAATAGGCCAAGAGTCAAACCTTGGATTCCTGATTGGTCACCAGTCACCACACAACCAGTAGATCAAACCATTGCGTAATTCGACAGTACCGCTAGAATTCACCGATGTCTTCTATGGTGCAATTATCAATTAATAAATATTATCAATTTACTTGCCGTAGTTTACACTATGTTATTTCTATTTCCAGAATTCAAGTACTCGCTCAGGATTATTTGTGCGTACGTTGTTGGAGCTGATTGTCTTTACTTGGTAAGAGGATTTAATAAACACTTGCTAATTAACTGATGACGTGTAGTCATACAACTTAAGATAATATGGTAATTAATAAAGGATCTAGCACAATTGTACAACTAGTTATAAATCATTATAATTAATTGGTAATGCCTGATATATATTATTTGTAATTATGTTAATTACAAATGAGAAATACGAGTTTAGGCCACAAGTTTCAGTTTCAATATGTTTCACCTTTCTGTGTTGAAAAAGTTATCTCTAATCTGAAAAATAAATGTAGCTCAGGTTTTGACCATATCTCTAATAAATGTTTAAAATCCATCAAAGATCCTTTGATTTTTCCTCTTGCTTATCTTATAAATATTTCATTAAAAACTGGATACATACCTGATACTTTTAAGTGTGCTAAAGTCCTGCCCCTATATAAATCTGGTGACCCTCATGTATTCTCCAACTATCGCCCTATCTCCATACTTCCTACATTTTCTAAAGTATTTGAGCGTGTTGTTTATAATCAGCTGTCCTCATACTTTGAGGAGCACTTCTTCACAGAATCCCAGTTTGGCTTTAGAAAACACCGCAGCACAATTCATTGTGTGTTAAATTTCTTAAATAATAGATTTAACAACTCAGACAAGAAATTTCAAATTGGCTTATTCCTTGATTTACGAAAAGCTTTTGATACAGTTTCACACAATATTCTCCTTTTAAAATCATCACATTATGGCCTATCTGATACACTGGATCAAACAATAATTGTCGAATAGAACACAAATACTACTATTTAATAATGAATTATCTTCATCAGACACTATCACCTGCGGTGTTCCTCAAGGAAGTATTCTAGGGCCTTTATTATTCCTTACTTATATCAATGATTTCCCTCAGTGTAGTAATTTCGATGTAAATCTTTTTGCTGATGATAAGACATTGCAGCTTTATGCTACTGATCTGATATCACTTGAAAGGAATTGTAATATCGAGCTTCATAGTGTGTCAAACTGGTTTGATGCAAACCACTTAACTTTGAATGCTAGCAAGTCACATTATATTGTGTTTGGAATCAACAAGCCAATGACTAATACATTTAATATTGTTTCAAAAAACCATTCTTTAGAACGTTGTAGCTCCCATTCCAGTAAAACTTCAATTAGATTCTTAGGCATAGTAATTGATGACAAATTAAATTGGACATCTCATATCAATCATATTAAAAACAAAGTACTAAAAAATATATACTCATTAATTCGATTACAAAAATTTCTCTCTGTGCAACATAAGCTTCAAATACACAACACAATGATCAAACCACATTTTGAATATGGAATCTCTGTTTGGGGACACAGCCCTGCTGCTAAGTCACTTAACGTATTACACAAAAGATGCATCAGAATAATTATGGGAGTAAAACCACGAGCGCATGCTGAACCACTTTGCAAAATGCTGGGTATTTTACAGTTTTATGATCTATATACATACAATATCTTTGCAATAATGCACAATGTCATTACGAGACAGCCTTCATATCTGAAGAAGATTTTCAAATATCAGCGACATCACTGAAGGCAGGAAAACATTTTTGCTATACCATTTGCCAAAACGTCTCACCTGCAAGGTTATCCAAATTACAAGTTTCCTTACATTTGGAATAATTTCAAATTTAATTTTAATGTCAATGTTCCTACTAAACTTTTCCTTAAATACTTGAAAATTATGTTCATTGAAGGCTACTATGACATTTGTACGGTTAAAAACTGCTACAGTTGCAACTGATTTTTTTCTTTCTGAAGTCTTCTTTCCACTTCTTTCTATTTTTGTTGCTGTTTGTTTTCTTCCCTTTTTTTCTTTATTTTCATTAGTTTCTGTTTTTGATTATTATCTTTATTATTTTATTCTTACATTTATCACGCAAATATTCTTAATATGCTCTATTCAATAAAATCATACTGTTCACTATTTTTGTTGTAAATTTATGGCCTCCCAAATAAACAAGCTAATTTTGCTTACGGGATGACCTTGATCATGTACTGTATTCACTATTTTCTTTGTACTTAATTAATTTTCTCTCTTGTATGTTGTTTTTACAGTTGATATGATCAAAATAAATCTATCTATCTATCTATCTATCTAATGTAAACGTCACTCCTGTCCGCACATGCGCAATTGTTACTCGTACTATTTCCACATGTCTTGCCTAATTATGTCACTTGAGCTTGGGCTTGTTACCGCTTGCACACGCAATCATGTTTCTCCTCGATGTCGCCATCCTCTCAACATAACAATGCCTTATTGTAAATGTGTAAATGTATATGTCAATTTGTTGAATGAGGGTAGCTCATTTAAGCCAATTGTTTGTTTTGCTTTGGGCCTTTAACAGTAAAACCAAGTTAGACACACAAAATATTTTGTGTATTTGAACCCGGGATGCATGACTGGCAGCTACGCATGCTAGGTGGTAGACTACTCTGGTTATGCATTAGAACTGTGCTTGTCGTGCACCGCAAAGATATGCGACGGGGCATGAGACGCCAGATGGGCATCTGTGTTTCTACCATTGCAACCAAAGACTTCAAGTGTACAGACTGTGTGCTTGCTAGGACAGATCTTTAATCGCAAACGGTGAAAACTATAATGTAAAAAATAGATTAGAATGCGGTAACTAAACATGATGTAGCGAGTAATTATCAGATTATGTACAAATATAAGCGATAGAACGGAAAACTGTACTTACAATTGTGACTCGACCAGATTGCGTCTTGGCACGAGACTTGCTTTACGGGACTGACAATTAGCTACAGATTACATGGCAACAAGGTTACGACACGAAAGTGAGATTGGCTTGCCGCGACGCCACAGTGCTTCGTCAGTTAGTTTATCTGCTCCGTAAGAAAAGCTGTAATTTGCTTACCGGATTTCAGAATCAAGGATGATGATGATGAGAGTTGGCTGGGATATAGGATCACTATAATATGATCCTATCCGTGATAGAACCTAAAATAACCGGCAATGTGTTAGCTAAATAAAATTATTTTGATACCATGTCCTGCAAAAAGGGCCATTTTAACCAGTAGGCACTCAAAACACATGCTTTAGGCCCTCAATATATGAATAGGCCCTTCTCAATGTCAGTTCAAAACTTCAAATTTACAGTATGA
Source organism: Calvadosia cruxmelitensis (assembly GCA_900245855.1). NCBI lineage: Eukaryota > Metazoa > Cnidaria > Staurozoa > Stauromedusae > Kishinouyeidae > Calvadosia > Calvadosia cruxmelitensis. The sequence goes on along the minus strand of OFHS01003006.1, from coordinate 7,417 downwards.
TGAAATCTAGTGCAGTGCGCAATCAACTGAAGAGCGCTACTGAGTTAATGTTTCCTGATTGCTGTTTATTAGCGAAAGCAACATCTATGATAATTATGTCATGGTTGAACATTTTGGTAATAGTAAAATTTTGCGCTATTTAATTGTTCAAAACTAGGCCCCCTAGGTAAAGTGCTTTAGGCCCTCTCGATGCTTAAAACGGTACTGCCTGTAAGATTTCACCACTGAATGCAATGTAATGTTGAATTTAATTATTGTAATTCAATTCTTTGTGCTGTAGATAGTTGTTTTACGCCACAAAATAGTTTTACCAAATAATAAAAACAAATCAAAGTAAGAAATTACAGAAATCCTTACATAGTCAACACAATCATATTACTTATCTACAAGATGTTTGATAGAAAACGCCGTCCAAATTAAAATATATTTATCGCCCTATGTAACCACTGAGAAGCTGCTGTAGTTCATATTATCTCTCTTTGATTCGGTTTGCAGGTTGTGTTAGTCTTACTTTCTGGAGCTTACGGCATTTTCGATGTTTGGCTGTTGCCAACATTCAACGACGAAAGTTTTGTGTATACCATGGAAACGCTTAAATTGTCACAATGGGTGTCAGAGATACGAATGTACATCAATGTCTTACGAGGTAATCCGATCATTACAGTCCAGTGCTTATGTACGTCCACAATCAGTGTATTGCTTCATATTTAGTTAATAATAATATATAACTGCAAAATCCAACCTGTCTCAAATGACCACCTTTCTAAAACAACGACCTATCTCAAACAAAAACGTGTCTCTAATGACCATCTGTCACTGACCACAACGAAAACTTGTCTCTAACGGTCATCTGTCACTGACCACCTGTCTCAAACAAAAACCTATCTCTAACGACCATCTGTCACTGACCCTCTGTCGTAAAAGCCATCTGTCATAAACTTCATCTATCCTAAAATAGCACCCTCAATGGGTTTTAAATTTTTTACAATACACTCTTCCACAGTAAGCAATCACTTGTGATAGACCATTTTTCATTGTTCCCTTCTATGGTCACTTAAGACAGGTTTAAGCACAAGCCGTACTCCCAATTCTAAGTTATTTTAACAGGTGTGAACCTCAATTAGTAATTGATAAAGCAAATCTGTTGTCCATTATTAATTTTTGGATGTGCAAAATTAACATATTGCGTAAATATAATTTATATAAATGTCTCTTTGTTTGAATAGGATCATCTTGCAGCTTTCCCTTAAGGCCATCAGCAGTATTTCTATGACAATTATTTTGTCATATGTGTTGGAATGGAACTGTGACCTCTAATTGGCAACCAGATGTCATAGCCGCTAGATTCTATGAATCCAAAATCTGTGAAAACCATGTGAAAATGGGAAACACCCTCGAAGGAAGTGAAATAGCAAGCGCCATGTGAAAACCATGTGAAAACTGAAAAGCATCTGAGTTGGAAAAAGAACAACAATCATGTAAAAAGGGCATTTTTCACACGGTATTTCACATGATTTTCACATGGATCTCACACAGTACCAGTTCATAATGAGATCCCCCACACGGACACATAGTTATATATTTAACATCAACGGAACATCCAAACAAGAGAGCACATTTGAAGAAACAATACAGTCAAGCCTGTATTAAAGGCCACCTCTATAGAGCAGCCACTTATGTATAAAGGCCACATTTCATAACCCAAAATGACGCTTTCTATAGAAATCAAATTGGACAGAAAGGCCACCTGTCTATAAAGGCCATTTTGCCCTATCCCAAAGGTGACCGTTATAGACAGGTTTAACTGTAGCAATGATTGCTAGATGATATATATATAGAAAAACTAAGAATTAGACGGAACTGTCACTAATTTTTATAGTTGCATACAAATGGAATAGTTTATTCAGACCAAGTCTTATGTAACATCCCATCCAATATTGTCCATATATCACTATCGACTGTGGTCCCCATTGGTTAAACTCCATTTCATCAGAATTATTCTGATTTTTATTAATTGTCCTATTTATGGCAACGTCAGTTTTATACTTGTACAGTGCTGCAATTGTCAGTATTACTAGATCAGACAAATGTTTATTGCATCATATAATGTACTTAGCAATAATAAATTAAAACAATACACTTTCATTGATCCATTAAGTTGTATTTCGTATTCCATAAGACATCTGTCGAACAGCCACATAGCGTAACACAGCATCAATTCGTTGTTAGCAAAATGAGAAAAATCACATTCGCAGTCAAATCCTGCAAAAACAAATTTGCAATAATTGCATTTAAAAATGTTTATTTTATTTAAGATTTTATTATTGTCACTGTTATTGTAAGTCACATATTGTCATTTCGGCACCTGACGTGGGATTTTAAACGATGTTAATTAGTAAAGTCACTATTGAAAATGGAAGTCAGCCACTGACGATATTTTCAATTTTAATCAAAACCGGCATAATGTCAGTGATATTACAAGACACCCATGTGCAGTCAAACCTGTATTAGCCGTCACCTCTATAGAGCAGCCACATGTGTATAAAGGCCACTCTTCATAACCCCAACATGACACTTTCTATAGAAATCAACCTGAACAGAAAGGCCACCTGTCTATGAAGATCATTTTCCTTAGGTCTCAAAGGTGACCATTATAGACAGATTTTACTGTAGTTTTATTGGAGATTAAAATCTCTGATAGTGCCTTCCCTTATATTTGAACAAAATGTACAATATTGCATGAATGACTTATTTTATTCTCGTTTCTAGTCACTCTCTATATCTCTGTGTGCCTTACTATCCTGGTGACGGGTGCATCATTTGCAAACATGCTGTCTCTTTATCGGTTAGTAGTTTTATATTTGTCATTGAATACACCTTGCTGTCAACATGTATCTAACAGTGCAATTAATGCAGTACAGTGAAACCTGTCTATAATGGTCACCTTTTGGATTTCAAGAAAATGACCTTTATAGACAGGTGGTCTTTCTGTCCAGGTTGATTTCTATAGAAAGCATCATTTTGAGGTTATGAAGAGTGGTCTTTATACACAGGTGGCTGCTCTATAGAGGTGGCCGCTAATACAAGTTTGAATTACAGTGTAACCTCGTTAATATATTTGAACTGATGTTAACTAAAGCAGGTTGAAAATTAACCGAGATAATATTTACAGAGTTACACTATACAGTACAACCTCATTAATATCACTGTGATAATGTGATAATTTGATAATAAGCGGGTCATGATATTATTTAGTAATTAGTTTTTATTGACTTTGTTTGGAATCCAGCAGGAAAGCACAGCTATTTGTTCTGTTGCGTAGAGCTTGTTTTTACGGAGTCTTTCTTCGCACTTTATGATGCACAACTAACTACCGACCCTACCCACAATGTAAATTGGTGTCAGTTACAGTCAAACCTGTATTAGCGGCCACCTCTATAGAGCAGCCGCCTGCGTATAAAGGCCACTCTTTGTAACCCCAAAATGACACTTTCTATAGAAATCAACCTGGACAGAAAGGCCACCTGTCTATAAAGGTCATTTTCTCATGTCCCAGAGGTGACCGTTACAGACAGGTTTCACTGTACAGTCACAATACGGCAACAGCTGATTCATAAGTTGTAATATTCTATGGTTGTCTTGTTGAACATCAAATCAAGCGACATTACATTGTGCACTGGAACCATGTGAAATCCATGTGAAAGTCATTATTTTCTGTTAACCCTTGTCCTGCTATTGACGTGTATACACGTTTTCGAAACAAGTCAAAAGTAGCAACATAACCAATCAGATAGTTAGTCCTTAGCAAGCAACCAATCAGCAATTGGTGAAGCGACATCAAGTCTTCATTTAAATAGTTTTACGAGCAGGACAGGGGTTAATATGCTTCTTCACATGGTTTCTCACATGGTGCTTGTTATTTCACATGGTTTTGGATTTATAGTATGTTGTTTGTATCAATGTTTTTTATTTATTTCCATTATACTTATTATGATGCTGTTCCTATGTGTCTGCCCCGTGAAAGAAGGCTTTATTAGCTTTAAACGGATATCGGAATAAATGACAATGATGATTATGAACTTGCTTTTGGAAGATGTTGTGTCCGTCCCATCACTTAGATTATTTAAATTGAAAGTTGTATCTGAATTCATTTAGTGAAATAGTATTTGATATGTTTGTAATCCGTATAGTATAAGTGCACACTTAATGGTTCCTTCTATGCGTGTATTCTTGGTTGATGTTTTACCAATAAAGACAAAGGAAATGACGATGATGTTTCGATTGCTGATTATTACATTATGGTGAGACTGCAACAATTAATTTGCTGTTAGAAACCGAGATTGCTCAAAGTACAGAAAAAGTGGTGCGTCGTGGGAGTCGAGCCCACGACCTTTGGATTGCCGGTCCACTGCTCTGCCGTTGAGCTAGACGCACGCTCATTAATCTGCATGAACATTGAACAATCTCCCTTATATATCTGCCGCCGAGTGAGCCTCGTTACGTCGTCGTGTATCGGCCATTTGGTTCACGACTGCCTTTCATTTTACGAACCACCATGAGTTGCTTTGTAGAGTGTCTAGTGTAAACATACACTCTCCATCATTTGCGTCATTGTAAATTCAGCTCAAATCATGAAAACATTGTGAAATATTTAGACTTGCATTGTAAAGCAGTATTTCATGTCGACTGTGTTGTGGTAAATTATATATCTACAAAAGTTAAAGGTTTTTATCTTCGTAATAAGAGGGAAATATGTGACATATAATCAAGCTTGTAATTATTTGTAATAATCTCTGCTTCTTGATTGCTATACTGAATTAAAGCATACCTAGAAACAAATTTATTCTGTCTTATACTATTACTTTTGCAGGAGGCACATGCTTCGATTGAGAAAAGGAAAGAGAGATTGGATGCCAAAATGCATTTTGCAAATGAAAGTGTCGCGTGCCAGGCTGACAGTAAGCGGAGAGGGACATTGCAGTGTTGTCTTACATTGAGCCGAGATTGATTTCTACAATCTGTGTGATTTGACTAACTCACTGATCTGATGCGATTGACATTCATGTATCTACTCCTGAGTTTTATTATTTTGTGCTTGACGCCAGGCAGCAAGTATGAAGTTTGCTGGTGTTCAGATTGGTTACATTGTTTGGGGTACGTATAACCAGTCCAACATTTCAATTGATGATTTGGAAAATAAATGAGATAATTGTTTTCCTGATGAAAATAATCCAATACTATATAGCAGGCATTAGGAATGCAATTATACGACACGAGCAGAGGTAATCAAATTACTTTATTTTACAGTAGTATTAACCCCTGTCCTGCTGGTAAAACTATTTAAATGAAGACTTGAAGTCGCTTCACCAATTGCTGATTGGTTGCTTGGTAAGGACTAACTATCTGATTGGTTATGTGTTGCTACTTTTGACCTGTTTCAAAACGTGTATACCCGTCAGTAGCAGGACAAGGGTTAACTTCAAGGTTTACGTTGAAGCAAATTTTTTGTGTAATCGTATAAGTGTTTTATAATCAATAACTTTCTCCTGTAAATTGTTCTGCAAGTAAATAATAAGATGGCAAAAGGTATTTTGCGCTGTTTATTGGAAAGCAGTTGGCAAATAAGTGTATTCAATTGTTTGTTCACTGTGTTTCTTTATCTTGGACATCCTGCTTAAAGTGGTTGGGCAATATTTTATCTGGACAAAGCGACATTGTTGATTGATTGCTTGATTACTGTATGCATGGTTCACAATAACATGCAAACAAGCTGGATTTGTTTGCCATTAGAATTATGGCAGACCTATATAAAAAATATGTGACTTACGATACTGTCTTCAAATCATATCTTGACAGTCAAACCATGCAGTATACCTGTCTTTAACGACCATTTACATTAGGAGACCAGTTCTCATCTCTTTATTAGTTAAACATGGGATTTTATATGTAGTAACATTATTAACATACCACCTGCATTAAGAAACTACCTGTACCAAGATGCCACATGTATTGAGAGACCACCTGTGTTAAGAGACCACCTGTATTGAGAGACCACCTGTGTTAAGAGACCACCTGTACTGAGAGACCGTCTGTATTTAGAGACCACCTGCATTAAGAAGCTACCTGTACCGAGATACCACCTGTATTGAGAGATAGAGATGGGACGAAATCCAGTATTAGAAATTTTCGATTTCGATTTCGAATTTCAAAAGCTAAAATTCGGAAAAACGAATTCGAATTCGAATAATTTTGATTTACTTCAATAGAAGAATTCTCCAAAGGGACGACACGTCTGTGGGCAACACAGATGCAGGTTGCGGATTTATAAACAATCTTGAACGTATGGACGAAAAATACACGAAAGCAATTCGCAAACGACAAACGACTTCAAAAACATGGTTTCAAATTTTTGGGCCAATCAAACAACCTATCACTTGTTCCCATACATTCTCTGTGTAGAAAGGAAAATTCAAGATATCACTGCAAGTCGAAGTAGCCTAGGCCTACACGATAGCAGAAAACCATCGGAACCTTGTGTTGGCATTGGTTTGACAAAGGAAAGCCTAAGTTCTGCATAAAAAAATAATCATTTTGAAAGCCGATGTTTCAGCTTTGTTTTTTCGATTTCGAATTCGAATTCGATTTCGAATTTTGGTATAGAAATTCGGGAAAACCGAATTTAAATTCGAATTTCATTCCATCTCTATTGAGAGACCACCTGTCTTAAGAGACCACCTGTACTGAGAGACCGTCTGTATTTAGAGACCACCTGCATTGAGAAACTACCTGTACCAAGATACCGCCTGTATTGAGACCACCTGTGTTAAGAGACCACCTGTATTGAGAGACTACCTGTGTTAAGAGACCACCTGTGCTAAGAGATCACATTCCAATGGCAGTATGCTTGCCTATAGCCCTTTAGTTATGATTTGCACAATGATATGCTGTTGTGTATTATGATGATATGTTTGTTTCTAGGCTTCATTGTTATCTGTTTCTTCCTCTGGATTGGATTGGCAGTTGTAACAACTCAAATTTTAATCCCCATCGGCCGTTGGAAGACTTCTCCTTTAATTGCGATGATTGTGAAAGTATGGTAAGTGGTTACTTCATCAGTGATAGTCCTGTTGTTCAATTTGTGTAGACAATTTTTGTGTTTTCATGATTTGATTTATTTACCATGTGTGAAATGGGCGGATAAAAGTAATTGGAGCTGGGTCTGTTATATTTGCACCTGAATGACTTGCTCCTGGTGTTGTAATAACTGTGGATTAATGGGCATTTATTGGTTCCCATCATCATCATCATCATCATCATCATCATCCGACTCGTTAATTTATAAAGCATTCGGAGAATCAGTTTTATCTGAAAAATCAAATTGGTTGTCTTACATCAAAATTATACTTCAACATCTAGG
>OFHS01003005.1:0-18509 GCA_900245855.1 Calvadosia cruxmelitensis | reverse complement strand
TTTAAAGGTCCGTTGCGAAATGAATGTCCTTCCTTGCAAAAGTAATTTTAAAAGGAATTTGTAACGATTGCTTTTGAAACCAGTGTAATTTGTAATTGTAATTCGTTACATTTTTCTGTAAGTAATTTGTAATTGTAATCCGTTACTTTTAACGGCTGTAACTTGTAATTGTAATTCGTTACAAATAAAAATTAATCTATACAGCACTGGTCTTTGGTACTCTACATGCTGAATAGAAACTGTTGTGTCCATTGAATTTTGTGATTTGGGGTGCTCATCAAACCATGTCGTTTGTTTGATTTGCTCGTTTTCCTGCTGTCATGATGTAATTTCTTTGTTGTGAGCGCATTATCAACCATCAAACATAAAAACCCAATGCGAAACAAATAATGTAATGCCATATTAATTCATGGTGGCTGACGTTGCATTGATTTTGCTAAACTGTTTCCCCCTTTGTTTTAGATGTGACGATCCCAGTATACCCGCAGGGCAGCAAAGTATTTTTGCCAAGCGAGACACAGATATTCATACGTCTTTTGAAATATGGTAAGCAAATTACATCGATTAATCCGTGATAATACAAAATTACTTTTTCCCACATGGCAAGAGAATGAAACGCTCCATCTTCTGTAGTGGTTGAATGCAATGTGCATAATTATTTGTCCGCAAATTTAAGTAACCGTTTAGATCTACAATGAAACCTGTCTATAAAGGTCACCTCTGGTACCTGAGGAAAATGACCTTTATATACAGGTGGGTTTTCTGTCCAGGTTGATTTCTATAGAAAGTGTCATTTTGGGGTTATGTAGAGTGACCTTTATACACAGGTAGCTGCTCTATAGAGGTGGCCGCTAATGCAGGTTTGACTGTAGTATTTTATTATTAATTAGGTAAAAGTATTAATTAATAAACAAGTGACAAAATGTGTTTATTTATTTTATTTTTAATATAGTACACACAATGGTATTATGTTACGTTTTTAATTATCATCTCTCGAGATTGATAAAAATGAAGGAAGACGACGATGATGATAATGATGTTGTTGTTGTAGCCCTCAGGTTTGGGGTTGCCCAAACCTTCGGGAAGGTGCAGGAGCTTGAAAAGCGCAGTCACTCCTCCAGCTCCATGGTACCGTTTGCGCGAGGACCCAGTTTCCCGAAGTCCATTTCGCCATAACCCTGTAAAACAGGACTCCGGCCGCCCCAGCTCCACGACGAGGACGCTGTACCTCCAGAGCCTGATGATAATGATGATATGACACAGAGACTACCAAATTGAACACCAGGCATTACTTTTCTTAACCATGTAGTCCGCTTGTGGAATTCCCTCTCGGATAATGTTGTGTCCTCAGGCTCCCCATCACCTAGATTATTTAAATTGAAAGTTATCTCTGAATTAATTAGTGAAATAGTATTTGATATGTTTGTAATTTGTTTAGTATAAGCGCACACTTCATGGTGCCTTCTATGCGTGTATTCTTGGTTGATTTCACCAATAAAGACACACGAATGATGATAATGATTAGATGAATGATGATAATGATTAGATGAATGATGATAATGATTAGATGAATGATGATAATGATTAGATGAATGATGATTTGATTCATTTGATTGATCGCAGCACTGCAAGCCCTTGATGTTTATCAAATATCTGCAAATGCAAACGGCACTGGCTACGTACGATTGAGCAAGTAAGCGCTTGACACGAGTTTACTATTCTCTTGGGATTTATGGTATGGTGTTGTTTTATGCTATGATATAATGTATCATTTGATTTATCTTCAGTGCGCCGCATCAGATTAGAATGAAGGAAGAGAAGGAAAACCTGGAACATTTTGCTGGTGTTGTAAGTTTCGCTTTTTATGTTCTAAGCTTCTGTCTCTGTTCTGACGCTGTACCAGCGAGCACATGTTTCGCCAGCATCAAAGATCTTACGTAAGCACTGCCTCACACTATTTGGGCAAGCAATGCTAAGATCGGACACCCCACTCGCTCTTCTGTTAGACGCAAGCAACCAGCTCGCTGAAGGCTACCGACAAGGCGGGCCTTTGCTCCAGATCTACCACCAGCAGCTTGAGAAAGACTTGGCTGTAATAGGCTTGACTAGGACAGAATCAAAACGCGCCCTCACAAACCTTGACGATTGGTCTCCCGCTATGGAAAGAATTTGGTAATGGTAGAAACTTCCATCTTCTTCAACTGAGAATTGAAACATGATTGATGATGATGATGCTTTTGTCATTTGTCTGATGATGATGATGATGATGATAGTAGATATATTTCAAGACATATAAACGGAGAAATACAACATTTAGTGGATATCTAAAAGTCTGTCTGTGGATGTCATTTAGTGGATGTCTGTCTGTCTGTCTGTCTGTCTGTCTGTCTGTCTGTCTGTCTGTCTGTCTGGTATTTCATTTCCTTTTATGCTGTTATTTCATTTGTAGTTTACGATGTTGAACACAGCTACGTTTAAAGAGGTCTTGACAGCAACAATTGAGGTCTGTTTGCTGCTGGCAACAGTAATGCCTTGTATTATGTATTTCTAATTTTTCTATTGCATTGTGATAGAATGTCTATTTGCTAGAGTGAATGAAGTAAGGATGCCTTACATAATATTCATATTAAGAAATAGAATTTAAATTGAATGTAAAACTGGTGCCGGTCTTCAGAGTTCTATAGTGACGTTAGAGTTCAATCACCAAGGCCACCATCATATGATCTGACAGTGCCATTTTAAGCATTGAGAGGGCCTAAAGCACTTTACCCAAAGAGGGGCCTTACCGTAAATAGCCCAAAACTTACTATTGTTTAAATGTTCGCCCATTGGCATATCAAAGATGTTGCTTTTGCTCATAGACAGTAAACCGGGGAAAATAAACTCAGTAGCACTCTGCAGTTGATTGCACACTGCACTAGATCTCAACATACTGTTACTTTGAGTTTTGAACTGACATTGAGAAGGGCCTATCCAGACTGAGGGCCTAAAGCACGTGCTTTGAGTGCCTACTGGTTAAAACGGCCCTGCATGATCACATAGGAATTTAACTCTTGTCCTGCTATTGACGTATATATACGTTTTTGAAGCAAGTCAAAAGTAGCAACATATAACCAATCAGAAAGCTAGTCCCTCGCAATCAGTCAATGAGCAATCTATAAAGCGATTTCAAGTCTTCATTTAACTAGTTTTGTAAGCAGGACAAGGGTTAATGGAAAGGATTTACAAAATTATCTTTCTCTTAATTCACACTGCAGTCTGTTCTGGCATCAATGAATGCAAGTTGAATTTAGTCTTTTTAACCTGAATCTAGCAGTAAATATATGTTCTACGCTGAAATGTAGGCTGGAAATCATGTTATTTTCCCTGCAGTTTTGAGAAAAGTTTTAATGCAGTTTAATCTGGCTAGTCAGGTGAGATTTATTGGGTATTTAACATGTTAGAATGTCACATATGCTCTGTGGATGGAAATCTTGCAACTGCGGTGGAACGAAGCATGGCAATGTCATCCTATGTTCCTTTATTTCCTTGTAGTATTTGGTTGAACGAATCCACAACAATTATGCGCTGCAGGTTCGTAACGAATATGCATCAATGTCTTTATTCAGAATATATATTGTTGATTTTATATTTGCTTATAGCATCGGGCAGTTCTTAGTTTAAGATTTTTACGACCATTTCAGATTGTACCCAACTCCTTCCTTGCTAACCCTAACACTTCGGCGACCTTCGCAACTATTCTTGTCAAGTTTCTGCTCGGCCGTCTCGAGGATATGGGAAGTAAGTTTGTGAATTTTAACTGATGTCAGCTTTGTCTAAACTGATTACCTACAATTTATCTAAACACAGAAGGATTTGTTTTCATTTCAGCCAAGTCAGAAAAATCAAACTTGTATTTGAAACTGTTCAAATTGGTGTTTGGTTCTGTGTCGTTGTTTGCGCAAGAAAATGAACAGATGCTGAAGGTAGGTGGATCTCACTTGATGCGAGACATTTCTCAATTGTAAATCTAAATTGGTTTTACACACAACACAGTGGTACAGTGAAACCTGTCTATAATCGTCACCTTTGGAATCTGAGAAAATTGACCTTTATAGACCTAGGTGGCCTTTCTGTCCAGGTTGATTTCTGTAGAAAGTGTCATTTTGGGGTTATGAAGAGTGTAATATAATATAATATCATTTTTTAAACAGTCGGCCTATTCACACGAATGTTATTTTCTATAGGGCACTGTGGTCATTTTACACAGATGGCTGCTCTATAGAGGTGGCCGCTAATACAGATTTGACTGTAATTGCATGGTAAAGTGGAGTTTAAATTAAAAATGACATGAAAGTTGAGTTAGAAGTAATCTGACGGGAAATTTCACAGGAACGATAGCCACAATAAATTGACAGTATGTAGGTAGATGCTTTTCATGGTAACCATGCCAACTGTAATTAGCAAGTGCCATTATGCGAGTGGTAAAGCAATTCATCTTTCTCATTGGCAGCCGCACCTTCACGAGATTGTCAATCGATCCATGGAACTTGCAACAACAGCAACAGAACCGTACAATTACTTCCTGCTGTTGAGAGCTCTTTTCAGATCAATCGGTGGAGGTAAATCACAGCTGTGATCTTTCTGGCAACTGTTGTGTGCATAACGACAGGGCAAAATGGGGTCTCTGTTTATCATAAACTTTGGGGACATCCCTGGTGGCAATTGAAGAAAGGTTATTAATTTGATTTTCGTTTTACAAAATTTTTTATTCCAGGAAATCATGATTTGCTGTATCAAGAATTTCTTCCTCTGTTACCAAACTTGCTGCAAGGTAAATCTTTTACCATCCGAAAGGCTTGTCAATTATATTTTGCCGTTTGCCGCACTGTGTGAAAACAACAGCCCTAGTACCTGAGCCACTAAACAAGTACAGTATAACTCGTTTAATATCACCTCGGATATTATCACGTCTCGGTTATTGTCACGGAAAGTGAAATTCCACTTGCCAGTCCCTAAGCTTTTCTCTTATTCTACTCGGTTAATATCACCTCCGATATTGTCACATCTCGGTTATTATCACGGATTTCCTAAGGATTTTTATGTTTACACTCGCGTATTGTCACGCTTTCCGTGATTTGTTGCCTTGCTTGAATTTATAGGCGCCGTAATTGTCGTGAAAGGAAAAGTTGATGAAGTGTTTTTCACTGTGTTTGCCTGACTGAGCGTAATAAATCAAAGAACATGAGTCTTGTGTTGCTTAAATCTCTACATAATAGCTCTGTTTGATGTTGATACAGAGTTTGCTGTTCTATGGTCTGCTTTTTGCTATTGTTTGAGCAGTTCCTGCAAGATTAGAGGTTTGAGTATGAGACTCGGATATTGTCACGACTCGGATAATATCACGTTTTACGATTTTCCCGAGGGTGTGATATTAACCGAGTTACACTGTGCTTACGTCGCCTGATGATCGCAATAGCATGAAGCTTGGAGTAGCGACAAACTTGTGTGTCATCTCTGACTCAAATTTAGTATAAATGTCAATCTCAAGTAGGAATGTATAATTAATCTTTGAACCCAAAACATCAATAGTGCCGATAAACGACACCAGTAATAAAACAATTATTCCAACAAATACTTCGTGTGTAGCAGCATAACAAGCATACATCCATTGATTGACCAATTATTCGTGACTCAGGGCAAACAGCGACTTGCTATTTAGTTTTCAATAACAATATACAAGATATAAATGTTAACTAATTTAAATAAACCAAAAAACAAGCAATATTACTAATTAATCTAAATATATACAAGCCCAGTGGTGTTTTCTCTGAGGGAGTTCAATTTCGCCGTTATATATAACAAAGTCAAAAATATAGTGTAGTTATGTTATGTAGTAAAGTGCTCTCTCAACCTGTTCTTGAATACCGAGATTGCGGCGTCACAATATCTTCCGGTAGCTTATTTCATTCGCGAATTTTTGCTGCTTGCCTTCAAAGTCAAAAATATATAGTGTAATTATGTTATGTAGAAAAGTCTCAACCTGTTCTTGAATACCAAGATTGCGGCGTCACAGTATCTTCCGGTAGCTTATTCCATTCGCGAATTTGTGCTGCTCGCCAGGAAGCAAAGAGTCAGTTGGGTTTGATCAGATGACTCAATTAGGATATCTGATTCGTTCTATGCAGAATAATCAGTAACTCCATCTGGTCACGTCATTTGTTTTAATGAATGTGTTGCTCCTACCTCGAAATCATATTTTTGATGCATTTCCTGTTGTTTAGATGTTTTTCAATATTGTAGCTTTGGTTTTAGGGTTGGTGTGATTTGCATTATACTGCGTGCCTGTTTGAGGTAGGCAGTGCAGGAGTGCATTGACCGTGGGTTATCTGCTTGATAGGTCTGAATAATCTTCAAAGTGGCATCCACAAGCAGCACATGAAAGACCTCTTTGTTGAGTTGTGTCTGACAGTACCAGTCAGATTGAGGTATGTCATCTCCCATGGGCCAGCTGCAACGCATCTTGCAGAACGCCATTCCATCAACCATAGCTCTTGATTACCGTTCTAATCTTGTTTGTTTTCTGATTTGTTGTTGTTTGTTTCTAGTTCCTTACTTCCTTATCTGCCAATGTTGATGGATCCGCTTGTGTCTGCGTTGAACGGCTCTCAAACATTGATTAGCCAGGTGCGACAGGCAAACTTTCTCTCTTTTCGTTTTCAATGATTTCTTACCATTTAGTCAGCATGCGATGGTTTACTTTTACCAAATTTATCTTTGTTGATTTTAGGGTCTTAGGACACTGGAGCTTTGCGTGGATAATTTGCAACCTGATTTCTTGTATGATCACATACAGCCGGTGCGAGCGGATCTCATGCAGGTAATCAACACGATGTTATTCAGTCAACAGGAAGCGCCATGGGTAACTTCAATACAATCATCTAGCAAGAAGCTATTTTGACCCCTTTCTGAAAGGCACTTGTACTCTTGACCATGCTTTTGTAAATGCTGTATTTTGCTAAATATACCGCCAACTTCGCCAATAACTATTTTGGGGGACTGCTTAAATTTATCCGATTTTAATGAAAACCGATAGTGACAACAACAAAAAAATGACTCAATTACGAAGGATATTGGCAGCATTGGCAAGTTCAAGCATTTACTTGAGAGCACCGTATTATGACCTATTATGTATTGTATTGTATTGTATTGTATTGTATTGTATTGTTTGTATAGTTGATTCTTATGGTATTAGTGCAAGATTTATCTGCCTTCCATATGTAAATTCTTATTTGTTGCTATAATATGCAAATAAAGACACATATATATATGAGTCATAACTTTGTATAAATAATGCCAAAGCGTCCACGAAACCGATATTGGCGAAGGAATGGTAATTTGGTGTCACAAATGTGCCTCTATAGAGACGATAAATAGTTAATGGACTGGCATTGACTGATATTCTTTGCAAAAATTTACCATTGTTGGTGAAATACCGATAATGCAGATACCATTACTGATTGAGTTGACTGTCTGTTGATTACCCAAGGTCGCCATTCTTGAGAGCATTCCATCGCTTCTTGTATAATAGCCTTGTCCTCATATTACAGTGGACTATGAATTAAGCGATTACGACTTACAATGATCCTGTACAACATACACTATGCTGCTTTTGCTGAATTCCTCAGGCATTGTGGAGAACTCTTAGAAATCCTGCAGAGAACATTGCTCAAGTCGCTTTCCGTGTCCTCGGTAAATTTGGTGGTGGAAGCCGGAGACTGTTGAAAGAGCCACAAAAGGTACGGCAATGCCAGAACTGAAGCCAGATACAGTTACTTTATTGTCATTCAAATTATCACTATCATTTTAAATATTTTCTCATTACAGTTGGCCTATTTGCAAAATGAGAACATTGGACCTTGTTTGTCTGTAGTGTTTGTGGAGAATATGGAGCCGATCGATTTGCCTGTGTCAAGTGTAAGTCATGTTGAATGCTTGTTGATTTAACCTTTCCCAAGCCATGAAGTATGAGTTTGCCAAAGACTCAAGTCAGATTTTAATTCTAGCTCAGATTTGGTATTTGGTGTGAGAAACGTCAAGTGTAAGGCAACAAGTGAACCCTTAATGAACCTTGTCCTTGAAGTTGTGTTTGAGGCGACATTTCATGACTTTAGGGGATGATTTCTCTGTTACGTGTAGCCATGGAATGTTTTAAGGCCATCTGCATGTGTTGTACAGTCAAACCTGTACTAACGACCACCTCTATAAAGCAACCAGTCCACCTGTATATAAAGGCCACTCTTTCATAGCCCCAAAATGACACTTTCTATAGAAATCAACCTGGACAGAAAGGCCACCAGTCTATAAAGGTCATTCTCCTCAGGTCCCAAGGTGACCATTATAAACAGGTTTCATTGTATTTGTAAAACGAGGAATGGGCAGTTTACAGGTACATGTGCCGTGGAACATATATATTGGCTTCATTAGCAATGTGATGAATAGAATGCCAATTGAGTAATGTTGTTTTGACATGAACAGGTCATTGAGAAAGCTGCTGCTGTGTTGAGGACACATTTCCCAACGTCATCCAATGCAGCATTGCAACAAAACACATTGCCTTACGACAACAGCGTCTTCTATCAACGGCAATCCTGGGAATGCATCAAGGTTTGTGTTTTTCATTCTTAACGTCAGTGATAATCATTGTTCACATGATGCCAGGGCGACAGTCGTTTGTAATGCAATCGTGGCTGATTCTGATTATAGTATTTCATCGCTTCGTCGATGTCGTTGGAAGATGGAGATGAACTACTCGACATGCTGTTTGGCAATGAAAAGTATGTATCAAGTTGGATGTTCTCCGTTATTGAATTTCGAGTTATACCCTCATCAGTTTATTTGTTACAGTGTGTCACCTTCTGTACTTGGTCTTACGTTTTTTCAGTCTGACTATGGCGTGCATTGATTTTGTAGGTTTTGTGAGGCCGATGTCTTGTGTTGGACGAAGACTACTACGTTGCCACCAGCAGACGAACAGTCCAAAGCTGCCTTTCAAGTGGCACTAACAGGATTGTTGTGTACGTGTGTGCATATTTTTTTTGACTATTTTTACCACATTCTCTTTCTTTGTTTCAGCAACCTTTCTTCTCATCTTTTCCAAATCTTCTTCTCCATCTGAGAGGAAAGATAACCAATATTAAACGCAATTTTCTTAACTTGAAAGCTCACTTTAAGTACTTGGGATCCTACATTACTCACACACCTGACGACTCAACTTTTTTTTTACGTGTGTGCATGTATTCTTGTAGCACTGATTGTCATGGCGATCTGATTTGATTTGATGTATTCATCATTAGTATAACATTAATGACAGGCGAATACAGGTACAATAGCTTACATTTACATGCAGCCTGGAAGAGTTTACTGTGTCTGGTAAGTTCCACTGTGTCTAACTGACTCTTGAAACTGCAGATTGAAGTGGAACTGCACAATTTTCTGGCAAATTGTTCCAAAGCGGAATAGCTCGGTTACAAAACGAATTCATTGAAGAATTGGTATTCTACACAACTTTTGACTGCAGTTGAAGAGAATGCCCTCTTAAATGATATTTTGATTTACAGTTAACAAAAAGTGAAAGTGGCTGCTTACGTTGTTGTTTGATTCGCTTTATTTGCTCAACATGAGGTATCAATTGACTGGCAATGACATAAATGAACAACTGTTAACGCTATTATCTACAGGGCAATGATAGCAGTTTCCTTATGGACTGATTGTGAAATGATTTGATATTATTAGTTGATTCATCGTCAATAAAATATTGATTGATGACACACTCCATAATGGTGTGATCAATCAATGCAGCACTATGCATCCAAAATCATGTGAAAACCATGTAAAATGGGAAGCACCATGTGAAACACCATGTAAAATTTCAAACACCATGTGAATTAGAAAACAGAGTGAAAAACCATGTGAAAATGGCACTTTTCACACGTCTTTTCACATGATTTTCAGTTGGTTTCACATGGTATCTGTTCATAGTGCAGTGTAACCTCGTTAATATCGCTATGGTTTTTCAGCCAAAAATCGTGATAATAAGCGGTCCGTGATATTAAGCGGGTACAAATAGTTGATTCAAACAGAGCCTGATTCTGAAACTGAAGTGATATAAGCCAGTTGTGATATTAACCGATGTGATGTTAACGGGGTTTCACTGTAATGTGATGTGTTAATCAAGTCCCGTATGGATAACTCGTAAATCGCCGGATTTTACGCCAAACTTTTGTACACTTGTACGCCAAAATTTTTTGGATTGACTATAATCTCAACCAAGGCTTCAATTTAATAAGGAAAAGTACGCCAACCACTGGAATTTACAAACTTTTGGAGGACGTACGTCAAATTTGTTTTGGCGTAGGCTAACTCCAAGCCGGATTAATCCGGCGTAACATACACGTTTTCCATCCAGGAATCAAGTGTTTGTCATCTGGACTTCCTTTTTCTCGGATTCCTTTAGATGCTTCATCTGTCAAGGAACTCCAAGATGAGGCTCTTGTATTTCTGGCCTCGGTTTTGCGTCAGTTTGTATTCATCATCCTGGCTCAGCAAGCAGGTAGGTTGCTGTCCTGTCGATGACCTGTATTGAAGTAGTTGTAGCGGTTAATATGTGGTTTATGTAAATACTTGATGCCATCGTTTGTGTAGGCATGTATTGTAATTCTGGTTTCTTCCATGCTCAGTAAATTGTTATCATTCAATAGTCAGAGAAGAGACATGTGCATGTGTGAGTATTCATCAAATTATCTAGAGTCACAGTGAAACCTGTCTATAACAGTCACCTCTGGGACCTGACCAAAATGTCTCCGTCTTCTACATAATTTTACTTAGTAGTTTTCAAAGTTTCTAAGAAGGTGTTTCTACTTCTTCTGTAATTGTTACCTTCTTCGTCAACTTTGTTGCGCTACTTAGAATCTATAACGCAATGTCTGCAATCATGCAGTTTGATGAAGGAGCGGGTTATCCATCCTTGTATGGTACAGTCAAACTTGTATTAGCGATCACCTCTATAGAGCAGCCACCTGTGTATATAGGCCACTCTTCATAACCCCAAAATTACATTTTGTATAGAAATTAACCTGTACAGAAATGCCACCTGTCCATAACGGTCATTTTCCTCAGGTCCCAAAGGTGACATTATAGACTGGTTTCACTGTAGCTGGAGATTATATTTATTCATTGATGCTATTTTGAAGCGATTGGTAGGAAGTCAGCTGTATATTTTCAGGGTTTTTCACTGATTTTGTTTGTTGAATGATGTGTAATAGCAACAGAAGAGGTGTAAGTAACGATATAATGGTGATTGATCATGTATTCGGCTGCTTCCTAACAGCACAAGAGAACATTTTCAATCTGACACCCAGATGGTCAGCGCTGCATAAGTGCATAGTGCAAATCTTGAAAACCGTGGACATTTATCAAAATCGTTCTGATCTACTTCCCAACGTAATGGGGAAGATATATATCACTGTAGTACGCCTACTACTAATCACATGGAGTACGGGTCTCTTGGCCATTTTGTCTCAACTTTTGTTTTCCTTATTTTAATCGAAGCTGACTGCTTTTCTGAATATTTTTCTAAAGTTGTTTGGCGGCTACTAATTTCTACTGCCACATAGGACAACGTTTGATGCATTTGTTCTAGTTTTTATTAGTTGTATGCATT
The DNA here is from genome assembly GCA_900245855.1 of Calvadosia cruxmelitensis. Taxonomy (NCBI): domain Eukaryota; kingdom Metazoa; phylum Cnidaria; class Staurozoa; order Stauromedusae; family Kishinouyeidae; genus Calvadosia; species Calvadosia cruxmelitensis. The sequence continues at coordinate 6,808 of OFHS01003005.1, read as the reverse complement.
ACTTCTGTGATCACCGGTCATAAATATAGTGATGTTTTGTCAATGGCTCTCGTCTATCTGCAGGTCCCTTTCGCTCCAAAAATCAGTCGCGGTAAGTCTTGCTTCTTTGCTGATCACACATTGGTACTTTGTCTCTGTGTGATAGAGTCTTTTCTCCTATCCACTGTTTTTTGTTTTCACATGTGTCAATAATTGACATTGATGACGAGTGTATCTTGTGCGATGTTGCAGTGACATTGGGTTGGACCCACACGTCATCATCGATGCCATTGCTGACGTAATGATCCATGAGGACAAGGACCTTTGCAAGTACGGAGAGATAGCTATGGCCATCATCTACGAAACGGCATCCGTTGTGCTGAGGGACAAATCCAAGGTGTGCCATCTTAGTTATCCCTTTACTTTTAATGTTTACTAACAGTTGTCTCTGCATATTAAAAAGCATGTCTTTGCAAGAAGAAGACCACAGGGTCCTTGTCAAAGTATCCTTACTGATGTTGACCAGACACGAAGCTCGCTTGTCTGTAAATAGCTCATGCCTTTCCAGTGCTACAAGGGTTGGCAGTTATAGCTGCTGGACTCTTAGGGCACACTCGGTACTGAGACTGGCAAGCCGACACTAGGGGCCTAGTGGCAAGTTTAGTGGTAGCTCCGTTGATTTATCCTTAGGGTAACTACAAACGCTTCATTGATGTTGCACTTCTCTTGCCTTGATATGTCCTTGCATTATCTACTAGGCAACTTGTGCTCTCAAGTACTGTCGTTGTTGTCTCCACAGGCTGCACAGTTGCCATTCTTTGAGCATCTAACCGAGAAACTATGCAACTGCTGCTACGAGAAAGCCTGGTTTGCTAAAAGCGGCGGGTGAGCTCTCATTGCTGTTGTCTTTCCTTAGCTCCCCTGATTTTCAAACATGTTTGGTTGTTATGGCATAATTATTATCTGTCATCATCATCATCATCATTTTCCTTTATTTGTATCCATCTAGATAGATGATTCTTACAAATCTTGCACATTATAAAAAAATAAAATTAAAATTAAAAAACGTATATACATACTAGAGACCAGATAAAAACATTTGTGACAAAAATAATAAATAAAAATAAAAGTGTAGGTAGGTTAAGATTTTTTAAAGCCATAGTAATCATTTTAAAAGAGAGAGGTTTGCATTTTAGCAAAAGATAAATAAATGGCTTAATTTCCTAGGTAACGACTGATCTGCAATTTAAACGAATCGAGTGACTTGCTCTCAACAATTTCCGATGGTAAACCGTTCCACTCCCTGATTGTCTTCCGGAAGAAGGATGACATGTGGTACTTTGTTTTGGACCGTGGTACTTTGAGAGCGTGCTCATGGAGGTGTCGACTCATGCGCCCCATTGGTGTTATATATTCTGTCTCCATGCTTGCAGGTGCTACGCCATTCAATTTCTTCTCAAGCAGATGCCATTGCAGTGGATCCTCAAGCATCAGTCTGCCTTCATTTCCGCACTAATGTTTGTCATCATGGACTTGGCGAATGAGGTATGTCATCAGTTGATGACAATGTCAATTGGCACTATTAATGAACATCAGACAGACAGACAATCCGCAGTGATGTTAGAACCAAGCTCTGTCAGAATCAACTATTTATACCCTCTTCATATCACGACCCGTTTATTATCACGATTTCTCACTGGAAAATAATGATATTAACGAGGTCACACTGTGTTGCTTGTTTGCACCTCGAAAGAGACTTGTCTAGCCTTAGGATTTTTCATGTTGTTGTTTTTATTCTTTTGTGATCTCTTGCTTTCTTATTTCCTGATCTATTCCGTCTATTCCATCACAGGTTTCTTCTGGTGCTGTTGATTTTGCTAAAGTCATCCTTGAAAGGCTCCTGAGGCAGTGCAATGGCAAACTCGATGATCCTGAATTGACGTCTGTCCAGTCGGCTGTCTTTCCGGCGGTGTTGCAGCAGATGGTCAGAGAGGTCGTCTCGCCTAACAAAGGCGTCAGAGAACAGGTAACATGCTCATTAATCGTTACGAGCAATGTTGATCCTTCACTGTATGACCACAGTTGTTTGTCTATACAGTGAAACCTGTCTATAACGGTCACCTCTGGGGCCTGAGGCAAATGACCTTTATAGACAGGTGGCCTTTCTGTCCAGGTTGATTTCTATAGAAAGTGTCAGTTTGAGGTTATCAAGAGTGGCCTTTATACTCAAGTGGCTTCTCTATAGAGGTGGCCGCTAATACAGGTTTGACTGTATGCGTGTTTGTCAGTTGTTAATGTATTCTATGATAGCCGCTTGATTTTTCCTTGGTAGGCACGCCATTCACTTCAAGTCTTGTCAGAGGTCACCGGCACAACAATTCACGACCTCATGGAACCGTACAAGGCGGTAAGGCAATCCTCATTGGTTCTGCATTGTTTCAATGCTGCTGATTTTGGGGCACTGGATGACCTTGTGTTACATGATATATTCCTTAGGTCATGTTGATCTGTTGCTTTTCAGTGACAGATGTAAATTTTTATTCGTTTTTTTTTCCCATAGCCTCTCGAAGACATGATCCCTCCAAAGGTAAATAAACTCCTACATTTGTAGAACATGCCTTGCCCTTCAATATTGAAGTTACTTTGTCGGATCGTATTTTTAATTGTGAGATCTTTTCTATCCTAGAAACACCTTCTACGTCATCAACCAGTTAGCACGCAAATTGCATTGATGGTACAGTGAATCGGAAAGACCGTGTTTATAACTATATATTTTTTCATATATTTAACTGTGTGAGCATTGATTTGGAATGGCCAGAAGATTGTCAGGCTGCCCTGGTGGCTTAATTGCAGTTTTTCTGCTAATCCTGTATCATGTGTCGGTGTGATTGATTGATTGATTGATTGATTGATTGATTGATTGATTGATAGGAGTATATGTCAGACATATAAACGATGCATACAAAAATAACAGTTAGAAAGTACATATGCTTTGTTACAATTTACAAATATGATATGAACGCTCGTTTCTTGTGTGTGTGACTAGCAGCTAGTATGTGCAGCTGCCAGTCAGATGCCCTGGGTTTGTCTCTCGTCCTAGTTGACACATATATTCGTTATGTATTCTGTGGTTTTAATTGTCGAGGGTCCCAAAGGAGACAAGCCATTGGCTTATTGGCCTACGCTCGTTAAGCAAAGTGACATTTACATTTTTTTAAATTATGCTTTTGTTTGTTGAATTCCGTTGTCATGATGACATATTTAATCTATCCATGTTGTCTTTTGTTGTTATTACTGCTTTGTTGTTTATTGTTACCTTAGGATGGCAATGCCTTTTGTACATCAATGACGCCGCGCCTGTTCACAATGGATCTTAACATCATGGAGCATAAGGTCTTCTTCACAGAGGTAACAAACAAATTCCCGTAGTCGTCTCATTATATGTGACCCCTGCTGTCAAAACCTGACTTCGTGAGGTGATTTTCGAAATCGAGTTTTTCACACCAGCGCATGCAACATTTTATGGGCTTTCAAACGGTTCAATCTGTTTTTCAATCTGATGAGTATAGCATATTTTACAAAGAAAATGCAAATCTACTTGCGACGGAAATCGAAAACTCAACTTCGGAGAAAACGAGCGTTGAAGTTGAAAACACACTTTCCAAGAAAGACACCTTAGCAACGGGATATTATTGAGCACCACTTCCAATGGAAACTTATACAATTACAAAATAAAACATTGCGAATCTATCAGGCATTCATCTGGGGTGAAATTTAATGACCTTTTGACCTTTTCGGGGGGTTGAACAACACAGAAATGCAGTACAAAACTCTAAACTTGCTGGTTACAATTTACAGAGGTAACTATTTTCAGAGCTAAAGACAGATGAAACACGCGATGTCTAAACGTTCATGAACCATGTCTTTACACAATCTATTGCAATATTCCTGAAGCAGCCTGTCCTTGTCTTTCCAGACAAGCTGGAACAGCCGATAATTCCAGGAAGGCCACTTTTTCGCGTGGAATAACAACTTCCTGCAAAATGTAAACAAACATAATGATTGCAAAACAGGCCGTATGTAATACGGAACATACACAACATTTTTTCGCTTTGCCGGCCTGATACAACTGGTAACAATCCAAACAAATACCATCGGCAACTACACCTTATAATAACGTCGAGCAACACGTTCAATACCTAGAATGCTGACACCTTTCAGCACGAAACACCAAGCGAGGCTTACCTTCTTGATCCTTGAATCTTGCAAACAAAACAGCCAATTTCTTTCTCTATTCCTGGGCATAGCGATTGATTGATAGTTCGTAGCAGGCGTTTAACAACATCGCTTTGCAGGAAAGGCCGGCACAGTGAGGCTACGAAGCGACGTAGTCGGTTTCTGCTCCTCGATTCTTTAGTTTGGAAAGCCGAAGAAACATTAATGCAAACATCCAAAGCCATCATAATTGATAGACAAGTTCATTTATTTGTCTCGAGTCACAACTTCACAAAATAGTGAAGCCCAGCCGAATAGCAGATACTTTCTTGCAGACTCTAAACTTCCAAATGCTTTGAGTTGGAGAGCGGCTCGTGTCCATGGTTCGGGTCAGCACTCAAACAGCTACAACAAACTCGCCGTTTAGTCCAAAATGGTTCAAATCTTTGGTCCAATAAAACACAAATAGTGCCACTGTCCATAGGATAAATTAAATGATATTTTTCTCCTTCCATTCTTGCAAAACAACTCATAACACTGCAGCAATCTTTAGCTGGAAGGACATTCGACGACAATGGCGGCAAGCAAGAATGGCCCCTGGTAACGCATTTGAATGGCGATTTGAAAGCGTTATTGTCTTCTGATGCAAAAATTAACTTGCCCACGTTGAAGTTCACACATGAATTACCCAATCCGCGATGAAAACAGAAATCCGTGCGGGGGGCCATCGGAATTCAAATTCTCACTTCGTGGGCCCATTATGGAAAATTCATTCGACCTCACGAAGTCAGATTCTGACAGCAGCGGTCACATATTCGTCTGACGATGATGTTGATTTTGAAGGTGCGTGCTCGCCTTGTGCTCATTTTTGCGTTTTTCGTTTTTGCTTCAGCTGTTTTCCTTTTGCGATGCTGATGATGCCGCCCTAATGAAATTGCCTTGTTATAAGAACACCCAATCTCTTACTGAAGTGCGATGCAGTGCCTTAGGTAAGCACTTTTGAACATTGTATTACAATTCCAATCACGTCTGACACTGCGTTTGCGTCTGGTGTTCTTTATGCTGTCGCTGTGATGTTAATTTCTTATCTTTGTTATCTCAGCTGCGTTGACCTCGTGTCATTACATCGTCCAAGCGAGAGAGAGGATCTTCAACGTGCTTGTGAAAGTATGTCTCGCTCTCTTGACTCTATTGCGTCAATACTGATTTTGGTTGGCAAGTCACTAAGAATGATTTCCTTAATTTGTGAACCTCTTGTTTCTTACCAAGGCAATTAACTCATCTGATTCTGAGGTCATGGAAGCTGGAAAAGGAAACATGAAGAAGGTTAGTGATCTGGCGCTGTTCTAATTACAGTGAAGCCTGTCTATAACTGTCATTTTTGGGGCCTGAGAAAAATGACCTTAATAGACAGGTGGCCTTTCTGTCCAGGTTGATTTCTATAGAAAGTGTTATTTTGTTGTTATGAAGAGTGGCCTTTATACACAGGTGGCTGCTCTATAGAGGTGGCCGCTAATACAGGTTCGACTGTACCCTACTTCCGAATGAGCTGCTGATGTCTCCCTACTTTTAACACTTCCATTGTTGTTGGATGTCCGTTTTAACGTCACTGATTGGTCTCCATTTGTTCTTACAGTTCATTGACGGTGGTGCTGTTGAGACCGTCCAGGACAAGGTGCCCGTTAGCATCCGTCCGCTGCTGTTGATGCTTGGAGACTTCAGGAGTCTAAGTCAGAGCGTGTTGCAGGTAACTGAACAAGCCAATCGACCAACACCCAGCAAGCATTTGGTTTAATGTTTTCCCTTAAATTTTAGTAGATTACTCTGAAAATAATCTGGGGATTCGTGATTTAGGACCCATTTTGTTGCATTACTGTGTCAACGTAATGATTTGCAATCAATTGTATGTCTAATTTTGAGCAAACTTTACGGTTGTCTTTTAGAAACTGACTTGCTTCATGGAGCTCTTTCCAGCTCTCTTCAACGAAAAGCTGTGCGACCAGTTATTGGTAGGTCAATAGAGATATCTAGATCGATATTGGATTGGATTTGTCTGTCTGTGTCAGTTTTTGACTTGGTTAGTGTTTTATTTTGGTGTCAGGCTCACTTGCGTTGTTGGATCGACACGGCCATACAATCAACAACATCGCAAAACCATGTCAAGTTAACGATGAGGAACTCAGAGGTATTGTTCGACGTTCAATCCTGCTTCTGTGCGTCTGCTGACTGCCGTTCAATCTTCAATTATCAGATATGTCTTTTTATTTCTCTTTCAACTCACCTTCTACAGCATACATATATATAGATAGATAGAGTTTTATTTCTGACATATAAACAAATTAATATACAATGAATAGGACTATTACAAGCAGCAAATTTACCATACGTAAGCACATGATCAACTTAGCGTTTGTTTCTTTATGTCTTTTTTCTTTTTTCTTAAATAGATAGAGTTTTATATAACCAGTTATAACAAGTAAATGTTCCTAGTAAAAAGTCGCAGGATTATTTTTGAGATGTTATTTTTAAATCTATGTTAAACTCATCACCATAGATAAGTTGTTTTGGCATTGGTGCTTGGTTTTGGTGGGAGCTGCGTACAAGCGAATAGCAG
>OFHS01003003.1:0-18520 GCA_900245855.1 Calvadosia cruxmelitensis | reverse complement strand
TATTACTATTGTTATTATTATTATTACATCAACCACGCAATGGACCTATGAAATGTGGCCCCTTGACACATGTAGTCGCTCAATACAGGTAACTTGTATTTGCTTGAACCTTGGACTATTGGTTAACAAATGTTGACTTACAAAGTCACTTCTTTTGAATTGCACAGGATCCGGAGCCATTCTTCGGATCCACGTCTGTCAGATCTCAGTCGGATAAGGACTTTGAAAAAATGTAGTGACCTATGATTGAATGACTCGATCAGACTGTGCCTACAGCATATTCTCGAACTACAGTGAAACCTGTCTATAATTGTCACCTTTAGGACCTAGAGAAAATGACCTTTATAGACAGGTGGCCTTTATAGACATGTGGTTGCTCTACAGAGGTGGCCGCTAATGCAGGTTTGACTGTAGTCTACTTTCAGAAGGTTGCAATGTCAAGATCACTTGACATCTGAACGAGGTGGCCAATCAGAGAGCTGCAGATGCAATCACCTGGGTTTCTTAATGTCAACATGTATTTTGTTTGTTGAAACAGCGTGAAATTGAGATCTCCAACTCACTGGAATACCAACGAAGCGTGGAATGGCTCCAAGTGCTGGAAAACCTCATCTCACTTGTCCAGGTAGCTCACAAATGTCACGTGGTCTGTTCTTGTCACGTGATCTGCCCGTATCACGTGGTCTATGCTCATGTGTTTCTGGAGTTTCTACTTATTTTGTTTTTATTTCTCGCTTTTATCCAGAGTCACAACCAACCCCATGTAGGTGATTTGATCAATGAATGGCGCCTCGAACGAAAGCAGCTGAGGTCTCAACACATACCAGTGTAGTCGATTTGAAATGTTTCAGTTTTGACTGACCTGTTTTATACGTGATTTATGTCTTTTGATTCCAGACGATGGCTGAAACGGGTCTTCAATCCACAATTTGGCAGCGTCTTTCGCACGTATCATAATCCAACATACTTCTGTCGAAGGATGACACGATATTCTGACGTCTACACGTCATCACTCCACAATCTGCTCGACTACAATTCTTCTCATACGTTCTACCCCCGCAGGAACGCCCTGCCTCATGAGTTCCCCTGATATTTTGCCCCCGTGGTCCTTCACAACCCCAGGCTCTGTTTTCCTTTCAAACAATTGTCCATTTTTGTTTGTTTCCTATGGAAACTGTTCGCTGTGTAATTGAGCGATGTTTATTTGATATCGGAGAAATCGGCTTAAATCAGTTGTACCATAAGTTGAAGATGAAACATTAATTCATTATTATTTTCTTTTCTGTCTCCATTTCTTAATTTTTCTCGATTTTGGAATTGCGAGTCGACAAGCTTGAATAATAGCAGTCGTTTTCGCTTTCCGAGTTTCTATGTCATCGCTGAAATGCAAAGGGGTGATTCTTGTTCTTGGAAGACATTGTTTGTGTGATCTTATAATAGTAGAAGTTAATTCTAAGAAATAACCTTTAGAAACTTCTGGCTGCCCAAGTGCCCACGCAGACCAACTACTTTCGACAGAAACCAGTAACCCAGCATTATTTGTAAAAATAGTACATTCGACTTAAGCCACTAAAGTTTTGTCTTTAGAGAATTGCTATAATATCCTTGCAAGCAGTATCGTCACTATCGTGTAACTGGACTTTACTTAGTAATCCTGCTTTCAATTCGAATTTATTTTCTTAAGCAGCTAAATATCAGTAACTACTGAGTAACTCTTGAGAAAACAAACCTGGAAGCGCTTAGAAAACGAATTTTTTTGTTAACTCCAATTTCCAAACAGTGTTATAAAAGTCCCTGCCGATGCAAGCCTTCACCTCAAATTCGGCAGATCGATAACAGCCAAAACTTTAAAAAAATATTCAAACAATATCATGCTATGCACGGCTTCTAAGGGTAATCAAATTGAACACGAATCATCTGCAACAAAAGGGTAACCTCAGTAGGCCTACTCACGTGTAGTGGGAAATAATTTTCTCAGAATTGTTTGAATTCAAGCTTCTTTGGTAGTTGGTAGACACACAGACATGATGTACTTGCATTGTGTAGCATGAATACATTTTGCATTTTTTTTTTTTAATTGCTCGATCCTTGCCGGGTGTGAAATGAATATCAAAGGGACTTTCCTTAAAGAACTAGGAAGTATCTATAGGTATTTCTCGTTATTCTGCAAGACTTGGTAATTTATAGCAATTTCTGCTGGCATAATGTTATAGCAGTGTTGGCTGATGTTAAACATTTCCACACAAAACATCATCTGTCTTAGTATACAAGTCAATTAATTGATTTTCCTCGAAGTCTTCAAGCGACAGTTCAAGGGATTTTCCCGCGCAGCTTATTTCTCAGAAATACAGCCTTTGAACTCCATGGATCGGAAGGTTTTCCCCTTTTCTACTGCTACGGAATTCCCCCATATTTCGGCTAAGTTTTGATTTCGTGGGACGTTTCGATAGGTATTCCAGTTTGCCGAAATGTTGCCTTCGAGATGGCCTTGTTTTGGACGACTTCCCCGTGTCTTTTGCCGAAACTTGCCTGGTGCAAGAAAGACTTTAGCTAGCAATAAGCGTAACTTCAGTGACCTCACAGCATGGTTGAACACAGCTAACAGAGATTGGGCTATGAACTCTTCTGAAGGAGATTTACAACATTTATACTCATACCTTAAAGAAAAATCCTTAGCCGGTGAGTCTAAGATTAATCAATGACAATTATTCAGAGAACTTCGGTTCGCCTGAAAGTGAAATCTGACTTGTTGATTTTAAAAACGCAAAATATCTTATGAATTGCATTCATGAATTGTTCGGACTTTGGACTTGAGTTGGTGTTTCAAAACAGAATCGTATACTTTATATTTATAGCTGCAAACAGGTGTAGCATCTCCTGCAGATAACTTACAAAAGTAAATTGTACCTGATACTCATCAAGCTATTTTATTTTTAACACAGTTAAAACTCAACCAACATGCATCGACAAACGTGGTGTCTTCTCCAACAATGAAGTTAATCTGAGTAACATTGCCGTGTATGGATTTGACTACGATTATACGTTAGCACCTTACGCCGAATCAATACACGGTGTTGTCTACCACAAAGCAATGGACTATCTCATCACAAAGCTTGAGGTGAGCCTTTTTAACTAAAGAAATTCATATCGTTAAAAACATATCGCCTTTGTGCTGTTTCTAGGAATTGTTTTCATGCGACTCATCGTCTTTCTCCTGCATTTCAGTATCCAGAGATTATCAGAGATCTTGAACCAAACTTTGATTTCCCAATCCGCGGTCTACATTTTGATGCCAAAAAGGTATTTCCAAATATTTTTTGTCGCATTTTATCTAATTTTGTCTGTTGTCGATATATAAATTTAATCAAATGTGAACATTGTAGCCACTAGTCTGTGTAGCCACTAAGTGTTATTTCTTTTATCGTTTCTTTTTGACTCACGGTTACCATGGTAACGTGACGTCTATGCTATGAGAGGGGAAAAAGGAGTGTGTGTGTTTTTGTTTTGTTTTCTTAACAAGCTCACATCATCTATCTTGCACGGATTGAACTGAGCAATTGCTCTGATTGGTCGGCAAATAGGCTAAAAACAACACATGTAAAAGGATTTTGAAATTGAACCACAAAGATCAGATTCGAGGGAAACGGACAAGGTGTCCGCTGTCCGCGTTAGCCAGAAGAGGTGTCTGCTTACGGCGGGTGTCCGCTTAACGAAGGTGTCGTTAATGCAAGTTCGACTGTGTTTCATGTTTTGTGTTATATATTCTATCGATCGATTATCCGTGAGTCGTGCTCCTAGAGCTTCTATGTTTTTACTGTCTATCTTTATGCAGTCTGTATTAATTTTCATCACTGGTCTGTAATAATGGTTATTCTTTTATCCTTCCATTTTCTATTTCTATTTTAATCTTTATTTTTATGTAACTTGTATTAATTTTCAATGTGCATGCCTTGCGTTAAATTATCCCTAATGATTATGCAAACAATATAAAATTTACATTTAGTGGTAAATGTGATGCACAGCCCTCCAAATAACTAATCTTTGCCATGGCGCAAAACTTTATTATATACTGTATAATGTTTACCGTACCAAATCCTAATCATTTCTCTTTCCATCTTCCATTCATGAAGGGTCTGCTGATGAAGCTTGACTGTTACTCACATGTTCAGCTGGGCACTGTCTACAGGTATCCACAGTAACCAGAAACAGTATCAGTTCATGTACCATTGAGAAAATTGTAAGTATAAAATGACTAACGAAGACTCAAAAGTGAGACGACATAAAACTCAAGAGAAAGAGAGAGCTCAAATAGGCGTAACAGTTCTCGAAGATCTCACATACCGAATGGCGCAATCAGGCGCAGTCATGAAATACGAGCCTACATAGATTAATCAAACTAAAACATAATTCACAAGATGTATAACCTAATCTCACAGGACTTAGATCATATTACAAAAATCTTTCTATGAGACCAGTTATAGGCAATACTACATTAGTGCTCAATACTGTGAAGTCAAACCCGCACTAAGTGACAACTCTTATCAGGTTTGATAGGTATGCATGATACTATATTAAAGGCTACTTTTAACTTTTAATTGAGAATCCACCTAACGTAGTTGAGTCCTCACCTTTACTAAGCAATCATTTTTATATTTGAAAGAATAACAACGACCACCGTATACGATATACATTCTTGACACAGTGTGGTCAGACATTACTGTGAGAACAAAACACAGCTAATAAAAAGCACTGTTCCATTTTAGAGTTCAAAATGATTGCATCTCAAACATTTATATCGTCTCAAAGCAATTTAACTATATGATGCTGATCATATCGCATGATTTTGTTGCCCCCTTTTCAAATTAATTGGGGCATTATATCCACAGGGGCCATCAAGCTGTTGAAGATTCTGAGGTGCTGCAAATATATGGTGGCACGCACATAAATGTGGATCACATCAGCATGCAGAGCCAGGTAACAGCACATCGAGGAGTATTTTAGGAGCTGAGGGGAGGGATCAAAGTCTACATCCGTATTGTGTTTTCAAGTTTGAAAGATATAATTATTCTTTTACCAACAAATGAAATTTTCTATGAGGCACAGTATACATGGCATTTATGTGCCGACATTTTTACATGCGAAATGCTTTCATGTATGCGATATTTTGAATGTTTCTGACTTAGAAATCTGGTTTTATTACAAAATTGTATTTTGTTAATGTTGCCGTATTTAAACACCACCTAGTTTGATATTGCAATTAAAGTCCAATATTTTATATAGTTGGTTAGTTAGTCAGTGTGTAAAACTCAAAGAATAATTGGTCCAAAGTATTTTCTGATATTCTATGGCCTCTCTTCCGTAAGTGTGCATATAAAGGCCTCATACGACTAAGCTTGTTCCAAAGCCTTAGAGCGTTGATAGCTTGGGGGTTTTGGTATCATGACATCTTATGTTTGCTGGGTAGTTATAGGATCATGACTAGACCAATTAATTACTGCATGCTTTAAGGTTATCTTTGTTAGCTTCATTCATGTGTGCATTTCCCTTAGAAACGGGGTCAGACCATTCACCCCCAGATCGATTTGTTTTCAAAGCCAATGATGTGTCTGATTACAAATGCAATTGAGGTAAGCCATCAATACTTCTTCAGTCTGCCTTCACAACATTTCCCAAAGGCAAACCTGTATTATCAGACACCTCTATATAACAGCCACCTGTCAATAGTGGTCACGTGATGGAAGTCATTGAACAACCTTATGTACAGTCAAACCTGTATTAGCAGTCGCCTCTATATAACAGCCACCTGTCTATAGTGGTCACTTGATGGAAGTCATTGAACAACCTTATGTACAGTCAAACCTGTATTAGCAGTCACCTCTATATAACAACCACCTGTCTATAGCGGTTATTCAAACTATTGAAGGGGTACTCCTCTCCCGATCTTCCTAGCTACACCACTGGCAATCATCTCTACCTAACAACCACATTTCTTAATTGGCAACTTGTTGAATATATCGATCTGAGATTCAAACAATTTCCTGATAAGAGGACTGTATCAAATTAGCAACATGTATCGGTCCAATGTCCCTGGTATCTAATGATTACGACCTGCAAGACAAGAGAAGAGACTTGTGTAATAACCAGTGTTAGCCAGTAACGAAGTAGTTTTACTTCGCTACTTTACTTAAGTAAAAAAAAAGTAATTTACTGGTAACGAAGTAAACTTTTTGGAGAATAATTTTCTAATTATTTTTCTTAATATTTTTCCAGAAAAGTACTTTTTTACTTCGTTACTTTCGAGTGCTCCAAGAAAATTACTTTCTTTTCGGAAACTGAAGGACGCTGTCCATTTGTTTCTCAGACAACAGATCTGGAATGTTCCAGCTGTTAACAGTAGCCGTCAGTTAATTTTGTGATGAATAGTCCCAAGAGAAAGGCGCTGTGTGATTGCTTTGTTATTGATGCACGGTCACGTGCTATCACGTGCTCTTCTGCACGGTTTCTGAGTTGGTTTAGACCTAAAAATATTACCGTTTGCGTTACTTGAAACTACTTTACTTTTCTGAGAAAAGTAGTTTTAAATGGCATTACTTTTCTATTTTACTTAACCCTTTCCTTGGCAGTGTTGCCACATGGCAACAAATAGTTTTAGCCTCATTTACTCGGTAGCCTCTACTTCACTGCTTCCCTTCCCATGATGCCCTGCAAGAGCAACCATTCGGCCATATTTGCTGCGATCGTTTGCCTTCTTGAGAGTTGCTTTATCGCCGGGATTTTTGCTTCAAAATTATGAAATTAAGGTACGTTTTCCGAAGCGATTGTTGATAATTCGTTTATTCTTGTCTAGCTAAGTTTTTGCAGGCAATTTTGGCTTTATTGGAAGCTAAAAACATATGTTTTATGACTGTTGTCTTTGTGGTGAGATTATCCCAAAGTGNGTAAAAAGATGAGATTACTTTTTACTTTTACTTAAGTAAAATTATGCAGTACTTTGGTGAACACTGGTAATAACCTAACGAAGTAAATCATGTTAAACACAAGAATCACATAGAAGACGCATCTCCGTTGGTCGCAACCATCAGACACACCTTAATTAAGGTTTCACTACAATTTATACTAAGCTAATTTGCATATTGTCACAAATTAACCAATGAGAAACAAGCACGAGGACAGTCACATGTTCAATCCCTAGCTACCAGAACGCAAGACTTTCCTAAACACTAACGAGGTTACGCACAAACACGAAAACGAGGCCAGAGAAACTACACAACTAAATATAAGTTCTTCAGAGATTGTTCTATAGAATTTACTAGCATAAAACTGCAGCTGTAATTAATGCCAAATTTACCATTCTCAAGATTGCCATTCTCCTGCATCCCCCAAGCAATCATTGTAGCTGAGGACAGTTTTACAATATGCAGATTGTATTGAAATTCTACATAAAATGTTAAATAATCTTCTACAATAAAACCTGTCTATAACGGTCACCTCTGGGACCTAACAAAATGGTCTTTATAGACAGGTGGCCTTTCTGTCCAATGTGATTTCTATAGAAAGTGTTGTTTTGGGGTGGGTTATGAAGAGTGGCCTTTATACACACTACACAGGTGGCTGCTCTATAGAGATGGCCACTACTGCAGGTTTGAATGTACTGCATTTAGGATCGTTATGTTGCTTGTATCATGCTTTGTACTGCACGTAACTCACAATATTATTTCAATAATACTGTTTTACTTGACTGTAACTATCGTCAACTCATTTCAACTCGTCGAGAGGCCGGCCTTTGTTTGTCTCTTCGAAGAAGACAGACAATAAACTGACTGCTTACGAATAGGCCTGTTGTCGATGCCGACCTTTGGCAGATTCCACTTGATTATCATTGCACCGTTAAGATGGAATTTTCAAAGGTGCTACAACTTAACGCGGATTTCATGCTCTCTGCATTTTCCCCTTGGTTTTCACCCATTTTAGGAGATCAATCTCGTTTGGTGCTTAAAATTTTCACATGGTTTTCACCCGATTACAGTCAAACCTGTATTAGCGGTCACCTCTATAGAGCAGCTACCTGTGTATGAATGCCACTCTTCATAATCCCAAAATGATGCCTTCTATAGAAATCAACCTGGACAGAATGGTCACCTGTCTATAAAGGTAATTTTTCTCAGGTCGTAGAGGTGACCGTTATAGACAGGTTTCACTGTAGCTGTATCCACGCGGTTTTGAGACGATTTTCCCGCGGTTTTTAGGTGTTTTGATTTTGTAATGATAAATGATGAAATTCACGTCATTGTAGTTGTTTGCATTTTATTTCTAATTTTCCAAATCTGTGATCAGGCATTGAAGAACACCGACATAAGATACTCTTGTGTTTATGAAGATTGCAAGGTAAGAAAGAAGCGTTATGAAGTTCTGTTACTATTGGTAACGATGTAACTACTGTTAGCAAATATCATCATCATCATCATCATCATTTATTCTGAATAAACCAATAAGCTCTCAATAGCTTTTTTTCATGGTGCAGATACAAATATGGCATTACAATGTATGGATACAAAAATGCTACTAATATACTTTTTATTTTATTTTTTCAAATATTAGTAATGATAAAATGTTAATGCTACTGCAGATACTTTCTAATCATTTTGCCAAACCCAGTCCTGCAAGCAACCGTCTTCATATGCAAATATCGCAGTAGGTTTATTATGTGATATAAGGGTGTAGAACAGATGATGGTCAATTAGTTGATTAGGGATTCGCATTGTGTAATACATTCCAAATGTTTGTGTCAATGGTTTATTACCGTTTACCATAGTAGCTGTATAATATGATAAGATGTGAGGGAGACAGAGATGGCAATGCTGAGAGTGGCTCCTCAGCAAGAACTTCTAGTAGACTGATTCTTGTTCGACAAGGCACAACACCATATATTTACAATGCATGACTATACAAAACTACCACTGACACCGGAGCAATACAGCACATGACGTATGTGACAATGTGACACCACAACACTTGACACCCTGTTTGACAACACAGACATACATATCACCTAGTTCTACAGACCTCATAGGCAAAAGACTAACATACAACCTAGATTGACAAATATCAATACTACGTCATGTAATGTTTACACTAAACGATGACGACACTGCTTACTAGATCAATAATTATTTCCATACTGAAAATATAACAGTGAATATGAGATGTGACGTAAGCCTTTATATGCAAACAGGCTACAGTGAAACATGTCTCTAATGGTCACCTTTGGGACCCAACAAAGATGACCTTTATAGACTTGTGGCCTTTCTGTCCAGGTTGATTTCTGTAGAAAGTGTCATTATGGGGTTATGAAGAGTGGCCTTTATACACAGGTGGCTGCTCTATAGAGGTGGCCGCTAATACAGGTTTTACTGTATCGTCACACTTAATAAATGCATTCATAACATTATCATTGATAATCTCAAATCAATTTGTACTTTGGATCATGTCGTAATTTGATTTCAGAATGCCATCGCTGATGCTCATCTTTCTGGTTATCTTCATAAGACCATCATGGAAGACCTTGGTCAGTGTTGCTTACAGGACACCACTTGAGACTGTAGGATATGTATGTTGTGTGTTATGTAGATCAAAGACAGAGGCAGTAGGTGTAGTTGAGTATATAATTGTGGCAGATACGACAGAGGGTAGCCAGCCCGTCCGAAGGCTCGAGAGTACAGATTGCAAGAGAGTTGACGTTACGAAATACAAGACATTTATAGCGACTGACGGAGGGCGCTGATTGGCGGTCTGAGTTGTGACGTAATTGCTTGATGAGACCGCCACAAGACTATGACCAATAATTAATTAGTAGCTAAAAACTAATTATGTGCGCATAGCTAATTTATGACAAAGCTTTTTTTCTATTGTTTGTGTGATTGTCATAAATTGTTGCAAATCTTAATGTATGTGTCTAAAAATAATCATTAAAATGTCATATTTATGTCCAGTCATAGTTTATACAGTCAAACCTGTGTTAGTAATCACCTCTATAGAGCAGCCACCTGTGCATAAAGGACACTCTTTGTAACTCTAAACTGACACTTTCTACAGAAATGAGAAATCAACTTGGTCCAAAAGTCCACCTGTCTATAAAGTTCATTTTCTTCTGGTGACCATTATAGATAAGTTTCACTGTAGTACTTCTTTATCATTTTTTTTCTTATAGTTAACCAATATTAATGAAATAAAACTGTACATGTTATGTTTTACCGTAAGAAAGAGTGTCTACCTGCCAATTCTTCTTGTCCTTCTCTACAAAAGAAAGTTCACTTGCAAGTCCGATTATTAGGGTGCTTATTGGAAGCAAGTTCTCTTTGTTTTCTCAATGTTCATGTCTGTTGTTTTCATTCTTGGTTTGAAAGGTTTGCCAATTGCTCATGCCATTCCCTTTCTTGCTTTTTGCTGATGTTGCCCTCTCTTTGTACACTGATGTCGCTGCTGTTGATTATCACCACATATAAAAAATAAAAATTAAATTAAATTAAAAAAATTAAATTGTTCTCCGTTTGGCGGCTACTTTCAACTAGCGGCAGGCAGTTTCAAAGTAATATTTCATTTGTATGATTCTGTTGTTTCTATTCAGATAAATACCTTCCAAACAAGGGACGACTTGGTGATTTGCTGGATGAGTTGAAAGACAACGGAAAAAGTTTATTTATCCTGACAAACAGTCCATTTCGATTTGTGTGAGCAGTCAATGCCTTTCTAGCCCTGAATGTGTTGACGAAATCTGATAATACATGATGATTAGATGAACAATGATGAAGATATGGTCTAATTTGTCTTAATGATCATCTGTTGTTAGTGACTACCTGTGTTAAGAAATGGTCATCAAGTGATATTTTCAATGTTGAAACAGTACAATTTATATGTATTTACTAGGCATCTGTGTGATGGTGTCATCTCAATTAGGTAGTCCATTCAAGATTCAAACTGTAGCGTCCACAATGTTGTGACTTCACAGGAGTGGACATAATTGTTTGTATGACTTTATTCTGAAAATCCATTAAGTTACAAGTAACTTTTTTTCATGGAGCAGAATATTTGTCTTCTCGTTGTGATAAGGAAAGCTACATGACATTCACACAATCTCAGCATTACGACCCATTTTAGACAACGGCAATCTGTCAACAATTTACCTGGCAACGAATTAACTTAAATGTGTGATTTTTCTCATTCTATTTTTTTAGTCATCTTTTAACTTTTATGCTGCAAGTATATTTTTAAATTTCTCGGATTCTTGTAGAACGTGCCATGTTTGGCAACTGCTGCTTACATGTTTGTATTTAGTCGTAAGGAACGAGTGAAAATAAATAAATTGATTGATTGATTGATAATTACAATGAATGATATTGTCTCGTGTCCTTACGGTTGCACTACCCACATTTATTACAGGGATTGTGGCATGAAGCACTTGGTGGGACAAGACTGGCGACAGTTATTTGATGTCATCATTGTCAATGCAGGGAAACCAGAGTTCTTTCAAAACAATGGCAGGTAACTACAACACCATGAATCCTTGAAAGTGGAAAAGATAATTAATAAACAATACTTGTAAATATACCGATTAATAAGCAATAAGATTTAAGAGGGTAGAATTCAACTTTCTTGCTGATGCAAATGGATATAGTACGAGTAACAGCCGAGAGAGAGAGTCAATGTCTTTATTGAACAAACACCGAGGAAGGAATGACATGCAACGGGTTTTTACAACAGAGATGAGCCGATAATCATATCGGTATTTGTATCGGCCGATATATCGGCGATATTTTCATATCGGTTATCGGTCCGATATAATAAAAGCATATCGGCAGATAGCCGATATAAAATTCCATTAAATTCTTTTGAGAAAACCGTCATATGTGCAGCATTCACCTGTGTTACTTTTGATTCGGACGGCTTTTAGTGACATATGATCAAAATGCTTATCTTTAATCCTGTCTTCAATCACTCAAATGACATTTTATCTTATCGATTATCGAACCACGAAATGGCAAGCTACATTTTGGTTTTGTTTTGAATTGCTTTATGTATTGTGTGACTTCGCTTTTAGAAAGTCACGGCTTTATATCGGTATCGGTATCGGCCAATAGTAACTTTTTATCGGTAGCCGATATATCGTATCGGTATGTCGGCAAAAATCTATATCGGCTCATCCCTAGTTTTTACAACAGAGATGATTACTTGTTAACCGATAATTATACAAGATTGTTTACGTAAGGGCTAAAAGAGAAATGCTGTGCTACAATATACGGATTACACGAGACGACTTAACTACACACGTTATCTACCACGGACGATATTTCTACAGATATGATGTCTAGACATAATCTTGTATTTGTTTCACTTTAAGACCTTTCCGGAAAATCGACCCTCAAACATGCAAGCCGACAGTCGATAAAGTCAGAAGCTTTGAGCGTCATGGTGTTTATTCAGAGGTACAGAAATAAATTTGGAATATTTGTTGTTCAGATATGAAATACTGCGTCTAGCTCACTGACATACAGTAGATTCTATTATATTATATCACAACAAAATTAAATCTGGCATTTGCTTCATTGATTTCCATGCCTAGACAAGATTTCTCTGCAAGAAATGTATTTCCTTGTATAAAACAAAATACAGTTTTGGCGTCTCCACTGGCCAATCTTTGCGCTCCATATCCATCTTTTCTCCAATGACCTTTCTCCCGTGTTCTAACTCTCCATAGCAACTATTCAACTTGCAATGTAACTGCCTGTTATTATTGAAAAGTTGCCAATGCTGCATAAACATGTAGAATACAAAGATGGAGGCTTGCACATTCCATATAACATGTATCTCATAGACAGGTTGTAACATCATCAGTCAGGGGATAGAAGGTGTAACATCATCAGTCAGGGGACAGAAGGGAGAGAGACATCAAGAACACGGCGAGCGACCACCTCACTCAACGACTGTGCGATCACTGAATATAATCACGCTAAAACCGGAACAACACATAAATCACACCTTACAGGGAAACATTAACGTCGCAGCAGGTGACAAAGTAACACGCACACTGGCGGACGATATTACGACATTACACTGGTTTCTGGTCCCATGACAGAGAGAGATGGCAGGTTCCAAGGAGTACACATGGTGGTTAGAGCTCTATGCCCTGAGACACAGCGTAGAATTTAGAATGCAGGACAGACGGACAGGGATGTGATGTAACTAGTTACTTGAAAAGTTACTTTTCAAGTAACTTTACAAGTAACTAGTTACATCGTGCAAAAAGTAACTTGTAACTGTAACTAGTTACATTTTTTCAATGCAAGAAGTAAATTTCACAAATTGCTTTCCGAAATTTAATTTCAAAGTTGAGTTACTTTTTCAGTTTTAATTTTAATTTGGTTTATAATTTTTGAACTCAAAACATGCTTCTGAGAGCTCAATTTTTTGCAACATTACTTATAACTAACAAAAATTATGTCTAGGCTTGGACCTTTAATTTTGAAGAAAGTAAATTTGAAAATAACTGTAACTATAGTTACTTCTTGTGGCCAAGAAACTAGTAATTTTAGAAAGTTGCTTTTAAGGATGAGTAACTTTTACAAGTAACTAGTTACTTTCCATACAATGTAACTGTAACTGTAACTAGTTACATTTAAAAAGTAACTGTCACAACCCTGCAGCGGACGGTGCTGTTACCATAATGAAGTATGTGTGTATGTACCTGTGTTAGAGGCTGCATGAAAATGAGGCCGCGTCGGAGCAGTCCGTACGCACGTGACCTTCGCCCTCACTCTCGTTGTAGCAGCTTACGGAAAGAGCGCTTTCTGGCTGTGTAGTGTGAGTTTGACATTTTGTTGTAGTTCTTAATTTCGAGCACCTAAACTTGAGAAGTGTGTTCTTCTCTGAGTGGTGTACTTGTCTTTGCTTCTCTTACGTCTTCAAATCCGAATCTTACAAAGTACAAACTGGAAAAAGATATTTAAAGGATGAGTCAAATGACACAGCTACATATTCATACAATCACGTGACTATACAATGACTACATTCAGCCTATTCTGCGGCCACGTGTCAGCCACTACAAACACATGATGCTATGAAGAAGTGGAAGCTAGTCCAACACTATTGTGTTACATTATTGCATTTCTTTGTTTTCATGTACAGTGAAACCTCGCTAATATCACTATGATTTTCCATTCAAAAATCGTGATAATAAGCGGGTCGTGATATTAAGGGGATTAACCCCTGCCCTGCTCGTAAAACTATTTAAATGAAGACTTGAAGTCGCTTCACCAATTGCTAATTGGTTGCTTGCTAAGGACTAACTATCTGATTGGTTGTGTGTTGCTACTTCTGATTTGTTTCGAAAACGTGTATACACGTCAATAGCAGGACAAGAGTTAAAATAGTTTATTTTGACATAGCTTGGTTCTCAAATTGAAGTGATATTAAGCGGGTTGTGATATTAACTGAGGTGATATTAACAGGGTTACACTGTAATCTCATTTCCATGTCACGATGAATAGACACCAATCTCACATGCATGAATGATACGTTGAATGATACCTTAAATGTGTGATTCTTCTCATTTTAATTTTTTAGTCATATTTTTACTTTTATTCTGCAAGTATATTTTTAAATGTCTCGGATTCTTGTAAAACGTGCCATGTTTGGCAACTGCTGCTTACATGTTTTGTATTTAGTAGTAAGGAACGAGTGAAAATAAATACATTGATTGATTGAATGAACATTTTTAGTACAAGGTTTTCTCTTTTTCCTTCAACCTCGTGATCTAATTTGTATACTGCATAATTATTCGTTATAATTAGTTCTGCTTCTGTAAGTAATTCATTTAAATCTAACTTGTAATTATTTGCGTAAATTTGCTGGTTTATAAAAGACCCTTTTGGGTAAATTAAAAGAGATTCACTGATGCTGATGACAGCAGCATGAATTAACTATCAATTAGCTATTGCTTCTTGAACAGTGGATTTCTGATTTTGTTGACAGGGTGATATAAATGGACTGACACTACACACAGGAAATAATTGGAAGAGTGGCAGTGTGCTATATTTTGGTGATCATGTCTTCAGTGACTTGATGGTAAGAAGTTCTTCATTACTTTGCCAAAATTGGTACAAAAAATCTGGAATACTTAGTTAAGTGTTGCAATTTCTTTTTATTTTGTCAATATTTTAGGATCCTGTGATGAGAAGCGGTTGGAGGACAGGAGCAGTCATTCATGAACTAGAAGTAACTTAAATTAGTTTTAAGTCTTAATCTTGATTTCAATATATCTTACCAAAACTTCAATGTGAGTTTCCTTGGAATATTTACAGAGAGAGATCGAGCTAAGCAATGACCCTGCCTTTCAGAGCAAAGTCGTATGGCTGTCAGTCCTGGAAGAACTCATTACTTCTATCCAGGTGCGTGTTGAATAATTAGTAATAAACTATGAATATTGTATGGGCACATTGGCTCGTTCACGTGCAGCAGTCCATGGTGGTCAATAAATCAATCAATTTTATTTATTTCGACTCGTATTCTACTGTACACAGATACGGTTACGATAAGGTATGTTTTATAGAATCCTGAGCATGAATATATATTAAAAGGAACTAGTTTATCATTGCGGGAATAAATATAATGGCTACTAGATAGGTTAAAATTAAATTTAGTTAAGAGGATAAAAGCGCCGACAGATCTACATTACTTAATATACCGTTTAATAGTGAACTTGCTTGCATAAATGTTAAAATTGTCCGGGTCTTTTTTGCCCGGATGTTGAAACTTTTCAATTCGATGGCAATCAAGGGAGCCCAGATGTACGAGAACTAGTAATGTGACATAATATACATTTGTTGTTTCTTGAGCACTCAAAGTGGCAGTCATTGGTCAAAACAATTACTTAACAAAAAAGAGTTCTCAATTACTGAGCTTAACTGCATTGAATTTAGTAAGGTCTTAGCTCAGCATGCTATTTCAGGAATAAGGACTGTATGTGAAACATTGAAGTTCACATCATTCTAGCTTGCTCCTCCCCCTGCATAGTCAGTCCCCTGTGACATATTGACTTTTGATGTCATGCGAGTTGAAGATACAGGAGTAGTGTGTCAAATCTTGTGGCAACCAGCTATTTTCCGTTTCTCGGTGGGAAGTTGGGGAACATTGGCAGATGTCGAGATGCTACATATACTAAAATACAGTATTTCTCCTGTCCAGCTACTGTAACATTCCTAGGGTTATGATCTCTGTAGTACTTTGTTCAACGGCAGTAGTCTTAGTCTTAATTCCAAACCTTGATTGGTTATCTGACATACAGACATAGTTTGCAAGACGTGCGTATGTGGAGCATCCGTTTCCATCATAAAGAATGAATTAAAGTCTACATATTGAGCAATGATACCACTCACAAACCAATAAATTTTGTGTCTTAATTTTTCTGAACAGGAAACAAAGAATGCACTTATGAATGTCAAGACATAGACAGAAAATTATGTGAATTGTGCACTGAGCTAATTTCAATGACAGACATTTCAATGGCTTCCTTTTTGCATTACAAATAAATGGTCTTCTTGTGGTTTTTGAAGGCACGAAAACATGAGCCAGATATCCATGCCCTGGAGACAAGATGGAGAGAGCAACGCCAGATTTTGAGGCGAGAACAGTTACGGCATTGCTTGATGTCTATTTGGAAGCTATTTCCTAATTATGGGGTTTGATCAATGAATGGATTGATTGACTGACTGATTGATTGATTGCTTTATTGATTGATTGATTTATTGACTGATTGATTGGCCTATTGACTGATTATTTGATTGATTAATTGATTGATTGATTGATTGATTAATTGATTGATTGAGCATGTGTCTTTATTCGAACAAATAGTTGAACAAACAGAATACACGCATAGAAGGCACATAGAGTGCACTTATACTAAACGGAAAGACCTTTTAGGTCCTTTTAGACTGATTGATTGATTAGTTGATTGATGGATTGATTGATTGATTGATTGATTGATTGATTGATTAATTGATTGATTGATTGATTGATTAGTTGATTGATGGATTTATTTATTTATTTATTTATTGATTGATTGATTGATTGATTGACTGGTTGGCTGATTATTTGACTTAATATATTTCAAAACCTGTCTTCAATGACCATTAGCGGAGACCATGATAGGTGATCTTTTAAAACAGGAATTTGATTTGGATCAGGTAAAATATATTATTTGAACCATTAATTGTACATCTGGAAATAGTCTCTTAAGACTGGTGATTGCTTTAAAAGACAGTATGTGGTTGTTTTAGACAGGTGGCCTGTCAGACAGGCTGGACTATGCATGTTTAATTTCTTACATGTGTGTATTAGTATTGCACCACACATGTACAATCTGTAATAATACTGTAGAAAATATTTCTGTAATAGGCAAGCCAAAATCTACTTAATTGGTTGCTGGCTGTGCTTACGAAGTTGCGATAAATAAGAACCAAAATACAGCAAAACCTGTCTATAACGGTCACCCCTGGGACCTGAAAAAATGACCTTTATAGACAGGTGGTCTTTCTATCCAGGTTGATTTCTATAGAAAGTGTCGTTTTGTGGTTATGAAGAGTGACCTTTATACACAGGTGGCTGCTCTATAGAGGTGGCTGCTAATACAGGTTTGACTGTAGTCCTAATAACCACTTGTTATAAGTGACTACCTGTGTCAAGAGACCACTTTCCGGTAGTTTCTTAAAATGTAAAGATTCAAGTTTCAACTACAGCACAATTTACCTGTACTAGGCGACCACCTGTGTGAAGGGACCATTTTCAATTGGCCTCTTGCATGGTTGTTTAATGCAGGATTGACTGTAAATGAAGCATGGTCAGTATTCAGTTGTTGTTGTTCACCGAGAGCTCAGATTGGTTGCTGTCCATTTGCGTCCTGGTGTTGTGACGATAGTTCCACCACAAATAGGCGGGCAGCATTGGAAACCTCTCTTCTCAGTGGTCAATCCAGCTAGTAAACGATTGTTGTATTTATGTTGCAGGAGCGACTTGAAGAATGCCTTCAATCTACAATTTGGCTCTGTTTTTCGAACATACCACAATCCAAGTAACTTCTGCGGTCGATTGACCCGTTATGCCGATATTTATACGTCATCAATGGACAATCTACTCCAGTATTGCCAGAGTCATATATTCTACCCAAGGAGAAATGCCTTACCCCATGAGTTGCATTGATCAAGATGGAATTACTCCATCACTCCCTTCGAACATTCTCGTTCATGTAAAATATGCGTTTTGTCATAATATAATCAATCCGTTCTGTATAAATTGCATTAGAGTAAACCTGGATAGCTGTCGCTTGGTCTTTCGAACATTCTCGTTCATGTAAAATATGCGTTTTTGTCATAATATAATCAATCCATCCTGTATAAATTACCTCAAACCTGTATAATGCATTAGTGGTCACCTCTATAGAGCAGCCACCTGTGTATAAAGGCCACTCTTCATA
>OFHS01003002.1:4288-18526 GCA_900245855.1 Calvadosia cruxmelitensis | reverse complement strand
AGGAGTTCGAGTCGAACGAAATTGGCCATGGAGTAAAGGCAACGCTATTAAGGATGAGGTCATCGTTATGTGCACGCTTTGCTGACTGTGGGGATGACAAGAACATTGCTATTGCAGCATTTCTTGATCCACGTTTCAAGTATGCCTCCATTCTTTTCACTGAGGGTGAATGGGAAGACGTGGAAAGGCAAGTTGTTGAAGCCGCTTCAACCATCGTTCGTCCAACAAACGTCTCTGCAAATGTCAGTGTTGCCGGACCATCGCGCGAACAAACGCTGCAGGAGTCGTCTGAGCCCGTTTCCAAGAAACAAAGATCCAGTCTCTGGGCTAGATTCGATGAAAAGCGTGGAATGACGAAGGCAAGCGAGGACATCATAGACGTCGAAGTTGAAGTGCGTGCCGAGATTGCGAGATACAAAGCAGCGGAGACGTTGAGTGCTCAAAACACGAGCAGCCCGTTTGGTTGGTGGCGCGAGGCAAAGCACAAATATCCGATACTGCAGACACTTGCCAGGAAGTACTTGAGCGCGCCGCCTACGTCTGTCCCCAGTGAACGACTGTTCAGTTGTGCCGGGTTGATCTACGGAAACAAAAAGAGATCGCGGCTCCATGGCAAGAAGGCCGAGAAGATGTTGCTCATCAAGGCAAACAGCGAACTTCAACGTTTCTTTTCAGGTTCTGGCACATCAGTTGAATTGTCGGAGTCCTCTTCGTCGGATGATGATTCGGTTGATGAGGATAACTCGGTGTCTGCTTGGGAGCAGTCCCATTCAAGCGACAGTGATTGATTAGCACTGAATTAAAATGAAGCCAATGTCGTTGATGTTTTTTTCATAACACAGATACAACAATGTTTTGTTATGCAAATGCATCTTCCTTGATGAGTATTGGAGAGATGAGTATGCGAAATTGTCATTTTTTGTGGCAATAAAACAAGCCTTTAACCGTCGGGGTAATATTACAGAAAGAAAGTGGCAATACCAACGCACCTACTGGGCATTTGTGATATTGTATGAAAACATAATTTTTCCCCGTTTCCCCGCGAAAAATTCCCCGAGGAACCCCGTTCCCCGACAACTGATATTTCCCCGTAAATATTCTCCCCCGTCCCCGTGAATTTCTCCCCGCGGCAACTCTAACTGCATAGCACCATCAACAAAAAGTAGAGAAAAGCAGCTTTCTCGAGATGCTTTGAGGCAGGCTGTTTGATATGCTAATGTTCTTAGGAGAAAATTAGTCTGCCTTCAGGCATGCCAGCGACCAAAACCAGGCTCCAATACAATAAAGTAACGGGAAGGCAGCAGCTCCTTGCATTGTCAGCAAAGAGCTTGCCAATGAGTTGTTTACAAAGCACAAAATAGCAAGTTTCACAACTCACGAGCTGGTCTCACTTGGCCACAACCCCAGCATGCGCCAAGAGCTTACTGTGGCCCAAATTTATAGAATTTGGAATTTGGTAGGAAAATGGACTGGAATGTGAATCTGGGACCGTCCGATTATGGCCCAGCTATTGTTAAAAGTGCTCATAAACCCAAAAACTTTTATTCCAGATATCGGGGCAATCGACATTGAAAATTACGAATATCATTAAAAAATTTAGTTTTGTAATCTCCTTTTTATGATTTTTTGAAAATCAGACCTCGCTGAATGATAAAGGACTGGGTTTAGGACGCGAGGCGTCTTGTCTTCAAAATGACAAAATGACACCTATGTGTAATTGAATGTGCACTTGCGATCATTGCAGAGAAAAGATGCGACAGGAAACAGATTTATTAATATCAATTTTGTCAGTAAACACTTTCCTGTAATTTTACAAAGAGAAACATGCATGGAACAACGACATTGAAACCATCACACTGCATTGCGAGAAACAAGTTAAACGGCTATGCTGACAAACAGATAAATGCCTTCAGTAAAGTAATCACAACAGGACCAATTTTCCAGTCAATGATATATATTAGGCAATATCTGGCAAGACAATCTAAACACAACGATAACAACCAGCAAGCAAAGCCAACACTTTAATGGAAGACGATGTTGCACCAATGACAATGTTAGCAGCCAACATTAACGGAGAATACTGAGAATGTATAATTCCAGATCGACAAAGCATTATAGCGATGCTAGGTAACATAACATCTGAACTCGCTGAATGCTCACCAAGCAGTCGGAGTGAACGTAGGGCTTACGAAAGTTAGACATCAATTTCAGAGTTGCAATACAATGTCCAACATGTTAAAACCACACCAAACCGTTCGAATTTCACCTACAAAGTTCTTGTGGGCAGCCGCAAGAAGGCTGGACTAGTGTGGCGGCATAATTTGTTCTTTCACATGTTAAACAGCATCGGAACAACAGGTCAAATCCTGCAAATGCGATTTTGCGATAAATGCAATTAAAAAAGTTATGATTTTCGCGATTTGAAAATTGAAAGTGATTCTTTATCAGGAAGACTAGATTTATCAATACAACCAATGAAGATTCTTGGGTTTATGAGCACTTTAAGAGATTTGATTGTTGCAAAAATGATTTCCTTTCTTGATGGAAAACCAAGACTGCGGCCCTTGAAAATGTTCCACTCAAACAGACTAGAAATATTAAGTGTGAACCTATGAGAAGATTACAAACGATATGCTAGTTGACAGTCTACACTACTCACAGAAACGTGCAGAACTGGATTGGTACTATGGTACACGCCTGCACAACCACAACACATCCATTTGGTTTATTTTTATTTCATAACATTCCTTTTGATTTTTATGGCACTAAAATATTAAGATTTATTGGTTGGCCTATAAGAGTATGATTTTTTCACAATTCCTTTTTTCTTAGGCCAAATTTATCACGGTTGAGATTGTGAGACTCCGACATCATGAGTGTCAAAGAAAGAACGGCTTGTCTGTTCTTGAAATATTTCAATGGAAGTCATGCCACGTTAGAGGCGTCTTTGCTTGATGCCCATGGCATCAAATCGGTTGCATTGAATGCAGATGCAAGCAATGCCTTGGTGACGTTTGACAAAGGGCTGGTCAGTGTCAAAGACATTGTTGAGCAAATTGAAGACAAATTGATATCTACAGCATCAGAGGAAATTGGTTTTAAAGCTATGCAAGAGGCTACTGTTGGAATTAAAGGAATGACATGTGCATCTTGCGTTCGATCGATCACCAACCAACTCTCTTCGTTGGAAGGAGTGATAGCCATCAGCGTCAGTTTGGCCAATGAAGATGCGGATGTTGTGTATCGCCCCAGCTCAACTACAAAGCCAGATATTATAAGAGAAATTGAAAACTGTGGATTCGATGTTGACATTGCAATGCCCAGTGAGAGCTCACAAGATTCCGATAATGATATGCAATCCTGCCAGCTGAACGTAGAGGGAATGACATGCAATGCCTGTGTGAAGTCTATCACGACTGCCCTCACAAACCTGAGCGGTGTTCAGGATGTGAACGTGTCACTGGAGCAGAATACGGCAACCGTTGCATACAACGCTAAAATTATGGACCCGGAGAGAATCAAAGCTGCAATTTTGGAGAGCGGCTTTGACATAGCAACACCCAAGAAGAACAGATCTTTGTCAGAAGATTCAGGTGGTAGTGAAGCGAACTGTGTGACAGATCTGCTTACTCCAGACGACAAAGAGACAGCAGCTATTGACGACATCACTTATGTGACAGCCCTGTTCTCCATATCTGGCATGACGTGTGCATCATGCGTCGCTACAATAGAACGAAGTCTAAAGAAAAGAAATGGTAAGTCTATTTGTTGAAATCTGAATAACATACTTGTAAGCTGTTGCAATGGTTGTTGCCTAATTCACTGACGACTGACCTCTCTGCTGGAATCTTGCTTAAAAAACAGTCGAATCAGGTAAAAAAAATCATGCATAAGGATCTCGAACTTTCAAACACAATTAGAACTACAAAATTAAGCTTTAAGTGTTTCCGTTTGACTCGTCTTTCTCCATTTTGAGCAACCTTGTGTGACTTCCGTTTTGGCTACAAATTGAGTTACTGATCATAGCGTGGAAAATGTATGGAGACATAACCAAGTGCACCTCCAAACTCGCAACTGTGATATCTGAGCAAATTTCTGAAGTTCAGCATTCTCATCGATGGAAAGAGCTGTAAGAAGTGAGAAAGATTTCAGTGGGTCTACGCATTTAGCTACGTATTGATATCAAAACCAGTTCAGTTCATTCAGTAATTACAGTAGAATTGGATTAAATAAATGCACAACAGACTAGCAATTTTCAAGCTAAGACCGGTTCATAAAGTTAAGACCTCTGTGTAGTTAAATTAGTCAGGATCCTGGTAAGCATCTTTTTGTTGTTGTAATGTGACTTCTGTGAACTAATTTAGATTTATATAGACCTACTTCAAAATCGCCCTTCTCGGCATCAAACTAAAGAGTCACAGTAATCAAATTTCACGTGCGTGATCTCTTATCAAATTACATGAAAGTGTTCTTTTGGAATTTATTTAGAATGATACAATTTAAACACCACCTTAACTGGACGCCGTGGTAGTTACAATACCAAGGGTGGTATTGTATTGTATGGTGTTGTATCGTGGTGTATTGAATGTTGATTTGTCTATGTTTGGTGTTACTTTGTCAGCCGAGTCTGACCGTGATTTATGGCGTAGTTTATGTAGTAAGTGCATTAAGGGGAAGAGGGACGGCCCTTTCATGTAGAGGACCGTTTATTTTTTTGTAGTTACCAATAGTAACGGACTAGCTGACTGTCTCATATCGCATGGAGACAAAAGAAAAGACAAAATATTTGTTATATGATTGTGTTGAACATTTGTACAGCAATCACGGCGAGCGCCACTATGCTTGCAATCCAAAAGCCATGAACAGCGATATTTTCAAGTAATTCAAATCAAAATTGCGAACAAAATCAGCAGTCTCACTAAGAGCTAACATATCAAACTGTTCTATAATTCTTGCTCTGCTCGCCATGTGATGTTGTTCCAGTCGGCTCTTTGCCTTGCAGCTGAAGAGGGGCCATCATGCGTCGGTGCAAAGTGGCCCAGCATAAGCAATCGATCCCTTACCAAGTTCAAATTCTGTTTATCACTTGCCGCATTGTAAACCTGTATTAGCGGCCACCTCTATAGAGCAGCCACCTGTGTATAAGGCCACTCTTCATAACCGCAAAATGACACTTTCTATAGAAATCAACATTGACAGAAAAGCCACCTGTCTATAGCGGTCATTTTCCTTAGGTCCCAGAGGTGACCATTATATACAGGTTTCCCTTTATCACAATCCACCATCAATCATCGGTTGTTGTTAGATTTTACAATTTCGACGTGATTGCTGTTTGTTTCAATTCAGGTGTCAAATCAGCTGTGGTGGCTCTGCTAGCGCAGAAAGCGGAAATTCGCTACAACAAGGAAGTAATTGATACTGCCGCCATCATCGATCATATTGTTAATCTTGGATTTGAGGCAACACTCCTGGAAGACAATGCGTGCGGCTACTCGACAATTGAACTAGAGGTGATCATCACATTCAGATTTGATTTCATCATCATCATCATCATTTATTCTGAAAAAATCCGATAAGCTTACAAAGCTTTTTTTCCACGGAGCAGATATAACAATATATATTATATGTTATATATTTGATTTCAACATTTGTCAAATACGAGTAATGTTGATTGACAGGTCAGCATGAGAAATTAAAGTTATTGGTTCTTTTCTATGGGATCTCGATACAAATGAATTTTGCGTAATTATGAATTATCGCCTTGACGATGGGCAGTGCAAGCTTCATTCAGTTTATCACGATTGGAAATTATTATTAGAGGACCTTTCCTGTGGTTTTTTCATTGTATCGAAGGCTTCAAGGTCCTTACTGGATCCTATATGGTACTGATTCTTGCACAGTAGTCTTAATCAGGCAAAATTAAGCAATTTCTGTGAATTATTTGTTCAATAGATCTTTTTCACGAGCTACCATTATGAGACAAACCAGTGCATTGTGGGCATGTGGAGTGCCTGAAGCAGTGAAGAAACTGGGTTTCTGACCCATAATATTAACGAAAATCATATGTTTAAGCAAAGTAGCGCAGCTTGAAGAATCTGCATCAGTATCAAATCCAACTTTCTCTATATTCTGAAATCAGAGACATCAACCTTCCCCATAATGCACTTGCTTTATCCAAAATGGTAGCTTGTGAAAATTGTAAGTTATCTTGATTGTTACGTTTGATTAGGCTAATCAAATGTTATACATGTTGGAAAATTGTTGAAAGGTATGAGGAGATGAGGACATTATCCGATGGGTTGGTAACCGTGCTAAGATGTTGCTGGCTCGCATGAAAGATTTGAACAAGCAGGCTTATGCTTTCAAGCAGCTGCAGATTATAGATAAGATGTTGGAAGTGAAATGTACTGTACTACAAATTCAGTCGGTTCAATGAAAACAAATGGATTCATCCGTCCCAACTTTTGTATCTAGTTGCAATCCTGCAGACTTTAAACCAAATGTAAGAAGAAAAGATAGAATGCCAATCGTGAAACACTACTACTACTAAAAACAAATTTCCACTCCGAGAGACCAAATATGTGGATTTGTGCGTTTTTAAACATTTCTTCCTGTAATAAGGAACAGAGATAGGCTGCGCAGTCTTCTCGAGTTCCACTTGAGTATCCAAATAGCTATTGTCTGTATTTGAGTGTTTATTTTGTGTCTTGGTTTACATGTTGGCAGATTGGTGGTATGACGTGTGCCAGTTGCATCCATTTGATTGAATCGACAGTGATGAAGAGAACTGGCATGGTCTCAGCTTCTGTAACACTGGCAACAAGCCACGGTCTTTTCAAGTATGATTCCGAAAAGATTGGACCGCGAGACATCATTGAAGCTATCCAAAGCAGTGGCTTCACCGCAGTTGTGTCGACAAGCGACCACAGTAAAGTCGATGCGTTGAGCCATGCAAAGTCAATCAAACGGTAATTGCCGACAATGCAGCTGCTTTCTCATCCGTGATCTGTCCAACCTAATCGCCTTCCTTGATTTGCAAAGCAGTGCTGATCGTTGCTCGTATCACACACGTACTCCAAGTGTGGAGAGCTGTCTGATATCAGATTTTTTAAAATACAATAAGAAACACATGAGAAGAATTGTTGAAAATATTGTAATCTGAAGTAGTTGTTTATTTTAATCACCACAATGCCTGTTTAAGCTAAAGAAATACACATCCATTTCCTACATTTCGTAAATGTGTAACGTAATACTCAACAGTCGTTAAATTTGTCCAGGTTGATTTCTATAGAAAGTGTCATTTTGGTGTAATGAAGAATGGCCTTTACGCACAGGTGGCTGCTAATACAGGTTGCTGTACTCTAAAATTGGCTGTGTGTAAGGATTGTTTGTTATTGATTGCCTCGTTTGCTGTCTTTATAGGTGGCGGCAATCCTTTCTGATCTCTCTGATCTTTGGTGTCCCTGTGCTGGTTATTGTGCTGGTCTATACGTTTCTTGGGGAACATTCCGGACCAGATCTAATCCAGGGTGTATCACTGATGAATTTTCTATTGTTCATCCTGTGCACCCCTGTTCAGGTAATGAGACCTGTAGCTGCAACTGATTATCATTTATTCTGGCATCAATGTTTATTGCATGCTGTTAGGATTGGTGCCTAGTCACCGTATCCTCCCGATATAAAACCATATTGCCACGTTGTGTCATCAATCGTTTTTCTGCGCCTATGGTATGATTGCTAAGTGATTCGTATCCGCCTGCTTATGCGTCCTCATTAACTCGATCTATCTCTTTGGAAGAGATCTTAACACATGCTTTCGTAAACAAGAAAACAGTTGATCTTACTTGTGTGCTGCTACTTTGACAAAATGCCTCAGTTTGGTGAAATGCGTTGTGCTTTGAAACTGCGGAATGTAAGTTACTGCTGAACACTAATTTGCAAGTTTTCATGGCAACTCGTTAAAGAGCTGATGACCCAACATTGTCATGTTAAACGGGTTGCATCCGAACCTCATTTATGCTCCATTGATTTGTTGTGTGACTAACGTTGAGTGAGGTGATTAGCAAGGTCAATGTGGCTAGTAGATGTCAGTCGGTTGGACAAATGTAAGGATGTCAATCGATGAGACATTTACTTACTTTGACTGCCATTGTATTGTTGGTGTTTTCTCTTTTGACAGGACCCTAATGTACTTTGATTTAATTGTCGTGACAGGTTGGATACAATCTGCTAATGGTTTCCATGTTTTCTTATTTTCAATTCTAGATATTTGGTGGTAAATACTTTTATATCATGGCTTATAAAGCATTGAAGCATGGTGCAACCAACATGGATGTGCTTATTGTCATGGCAACGACAGTGGCTTATATCTACTCGGTATGTCATTGCTGCGCCGCATTTGATTTAGCAGTTGACATGATGGCCATCCAGTTGTCCCTGTTGCCGTATCAGAATCGGGGAAATTGTAGGCAATCAAGTTGGGATCAAATGGCACCCATTTCATACAGTACTTCTCGTTATGATTTTGTCCTTGTAAGTTGATTGCTGTTTATTTTTGCAGTTTGTCATCCTTTTGATAGCTGCAATCCAGCAGCCTCCAGCCAGTCCCATGACGTTCTTTGAAGCACCACCAATGTTACTGGTTTTCATCTCATTGGGGCGATGGCTTGAATACATTGCTAAAAGCAAAACATCTGAAGCCCTTTCAAAGCTTCTCTCGCTGCAGCCGGCAGAGGCTCTTCTTGTGAAGATCAATCCTGCAAATGGCAATGTAATAAGGTATGTATGTTGCCTGCGTGTTTTAATGTTGCCGTTGAAATGATGTGCCACGCAGCAGTTTAGATATCTAATCTACTTGCATAGTTGCAATTGCCAGTTTGATATGCAAGAGGGTTATTGTTACTGTGAATGCTTATTGAAACGATTTCACAGTCGATTTGTGAGTTGCCAACAGTGTTGAGGAACAGCTTCAGCCATATGCTGCTATTCAACACAGTAAAGATCGCTACAATGGTGTGGCTTGTGTTGAGCAGTTGAGCAATGTCGAATAGATTCCAAGTGACGCACAAGACCACACATAGGCACACAATCCCAAAAGCTGTTCAGCAACTGCCCACGTGTTGGTTGTTTGAAATGGTTCATAGACTTACCCTTGTGAAATATATTTGATTGGATTGGATTGGATTGGATTGGATTGGATTGGATTGGATTGGATTGGATTGGATTGTGCAAAGGGATGACTGATGACTTCTGGGGATTGGACAATAGTAATGGGTTTGTTTTGCCTTAGCACAAACTGACATTAAGCTGGAAGTGCTTCCCGTAAAGAATGAGCGTTCGGTTCATGTTTATATGTCTGATGTATAATGGAGAAGAACAAGCAGAGATATGTTTTAAACTTTTTAATTGTGAAGCGTTGAGTAGTCGTGAGATGTGAGGTGCTCTTGTGAGCTGACCTAGACATATCGACACAGTATAGACACTGTTATGGAGTATGTCAATTGATGCTGTTTGAAGTATTGGCTTGTGTCAAGTCACCTGTAGTCGGATTTATTTGTAAGCCTTGGTTTGCCATTTATGTGACTTATTTCTCGTTTCTAGTGAAATTCCGGTTGACACAACCTTGATCCAACGTGGAGATTTTTTGAAGGTACATTGCTTGGCTGTCTTGTGGCAGCATTGTAGGCTTACTAGTAATAGTGGGCTGCAATGTGGGGTTATGTCGTAAATACGACTTTATGGTGATGCATATTGGTTTTAGACTATCATAAATCCAATCTCTATTGCGCCGGCAAATTGTCAGCGTAGGACAAACGTGTCATATTTGTTTCAAGTGCAAGAGGGTATCCAGTGTGTACTGTATGGCTCCTTTCTGTGTTTACCAGTAGAAATGGTGTGCTAAAATGTTGAATGTTTTTGTCAGAGGGCTAGTTCTGCTACTAGTTCTGACACTCTCAACTGCGTTACTCCATTTTCAGGTGCTTCCTGGAAGCAAGATTGCCGTTGATGGAATAGTGATTGAAGGGACATCAATGGCAGACGAGTCGTTGATTACCGGGGAGTCAATGCCTGTCTCAAAGAAGGTAGTTAATGCAGAAGACAGATCTGTTTCATGTACATTCTTGGTTGAGCATTTAGATAATTTTCGACAATACTCTGTGCCTGCTATGTGTTGGCCAATGAGTATCATATCAAACGTTATCTGAGATACGGCATAGCTGATCCAGATGTCGGTGCACACCTGACTTCACGACAAATGCCTCTGTCTTGTGCCGCTTCCACTGCTTAGGACGAATCACCTCGTTGATACCAACCATGAAAAAGACAAGAGATGGCTTGAATGACGTGATCGCGCCAGCCCAATTTTGGTGCATGGCGGTCCCGCAGCCAACCATCGGGGACATCCGACAGCAGAATTCGCTTCAGCAGAATGCCAACAAGAATGTTAAATAAGAGACCAACGAGAAGAAAATGTACTTCTAGTTTGAAGAGCAGCTTATGGACAAGTTTTTTTGTCCTTGGTGTCTGTTTGTCTTGTTGGGATATAATTTGCAACCTTGCTTTTATCTGTAAAAATTCACCGATGTGTGTTCTGTTCATCACCAATTATATTGTTTCCTTACCAGGTTAATGACCCTGTCATTGGTGGCAGTATTAACCAACATGGAACACTCATCATGGAGGCAACACACGTTGGCAAAGAAACAACACTAGCGCAGATCATCAAGCTGGTTGAGGAGGCCCAGACGTCAAAGGTAGGTTCACCACTTCGGATGCCTACGATGCAACTGCGACAGAGCTGATCAATGTCAAGTCAAGTAATTAAGTTACAAATCGAACAATGGGGCTGATGATCATATCAACAGATATTGTGCCAACTTACACTACTGACTAGAACCATTTGAAAGTCCATGTGAAATCATGTGAGAAACCGTGTAAAAGGCATTTTTCACATGGGTTTTTATTCTCTTTTCAAATTCACATAGTTTTTCACGTGATGTTTGTTATTTCACATTATTTTCGTACATTTCGGGTTCATAGTTATGTTTGCTATTGCTTGTTGCATGCCTACTGCTTCGTTGGTTCTTGATTGTATTGTTTTGATTGCTTCAGGCCCCCATCCAACAATTGGCTGACCGGATTTCGGCGTATTTTGTACCGTTCGTCATCACTATATCCGTTCTTACTTTGATTGGCTGGATAACCGTTGGCTTTGTAGACTTCCAACGCATCACCAGTGACTACGATGTAGGTTGGCATAGTATACTTCATATCTGATTTTTCGCAGCTTCCTGATATTTGTCAAGAGTGTGAGTGTGAGTTGCTAAACAATTTGCTAGTTGTCAGGCCCAAAGAAAAAACCTTTCGTATATATACAGTGTAACTCGGTTAATATCACACTCTCGGATAAATTGTAAAACGTGATATTATCCGAGTCGTGACAATAACCGAGTCTCGTACTCAGACCTCTAATTTTGCAGAAACGGCTCAAACAATAACAAAAAGTGGACCATATGACAGCAAATTTTGTATCAACATCAAATAGAGCTATTACTTAGAGATTTACGCAACACAAAACTCATTTCCTTGGATTTGCCACGCTCAATGAGGTGAACACAATGAAAAACACTTCATCAACTTTTCCCTTCGCTACAATTGCGGCACCTATAAATTCAAGCAAGGCGACTAATCACAGAAAGACAATAAGCAAGTGTATTTATATAAAAATCCTTTGGGAATCCGTGATAATAACCGAGATGTGACAATATCCGAGGTGATATTAACCGAGTAGAAGAAGAGAAAAGCTTAAGGACTGGCCATTGGAATAGCACTTTCCGCGACAATATATCCGAGACGTGATAAAATCCGAGGTGATGTTAACCGAGTTTTACTGTAACCACACAAAGACTTCCCTCACTAACCATTGTGGTTAGAGCGGCGTATTTATTATGCAACTGATGCAAGATTCAATGCCACTAATTCAGTGCTCTCCTTTTTCTCTGACTTGGTTGTAGTTAGTAACTTACACAACTGTGTTCTGTTTGTACCACCGTTCAGAATACACACACAAGTATGAACCCCACATGGAACACAGTGTTTCCTTCTATCAAATGTTGTGCAAGATTTCCATGTTGGCATTGCAGAATGACGTTTAATGTGGTAAATGCAGATATGTAGAAAACGGGAAATTCCAATCTTCAAGCTTACACATTACATACATTGCTCTGTGGTGAAACTGTGTTCAAGGACGATCGCATTCTTGTACTGAAAATAATGCAAATTATGGGGACTTTATGTTGGACGTCTCTTGTTCTTGCAGAAAAGCTTATACTCTGATGCGGAGATCACATTGCAGTACGCCTTTCGTTGTGCCATATCAGTTCTTGCAATTGCATGTCCTTGTGCCTTGGGACTGGCCACGCCGACCGCTGTGATGGTCGGTACAGGTATTGGTGCACAGAATGGCATCTTGATCAAAGGTGGAGAGCCTTTGGAGACAATTCACAAGGTAACACCAAGCAGTACATTCAAACCTGCATTAGCGGCCACCTGTATAGAGCGGTCACCTGTATAAAGGCCACTCTTCATAACCCCAAAATGACAATTTCTATAGAAATCAACCTGGACAGAAGGGCCACCAGTCTATAGGAGCTCGACATGTCGAGCTCGGATAATTCGCGAACTCTACTCGATGCGAATCACACATCGCTATTGTTCTGCTATTCGCAAGGGTCTATTCGCATGCTATTTGCGATAGTGTGGCAGGGGCTATAAGGTCATTATAGACAGGTTTCGCTGTAGCAACTCTGGAATTTTGTTGTTAAACCTGCAGCTTCCTTCTTTCACTGTTAGGTGTTTGTTTTTATGCTGTATTCTTCTTCCTTAATTCAAAATATGCCAGATTTATTTTAATTGTAAGCCATTAATTTCAGTATGCTAAACAATTTATGCTGTCCGTATGGTAACAAACAAGTTCCTTTTGATCTTTATGTCCATTAGATTAAGACGGTGGTATTTGACAAGACAGGAACGGTGACACATGGAAAGCCAATTGTCACAAAGACATTGTTTTGCGTCAGAAGGGATCTTCTTTCCTTGGAATCATTTGTGGCCATCATCGGGACGGCAGAGTCCAGCAGCGAGCACCCGATTGGTGTTGCGATTACACAGCATGCCAAGAAGGTAAGTTTTGCATTCACTTTTGAATTACAGTCAAACCTGTATTGGTGGCCACCTCTATAGAGCAGCCACCTGTTTATAAAAGTCACTGTTCAAAACGCCAACATTGAGACTTTCTGTAGAAATCAACTTGGACAGAAAGGACACCTGGCTATAAAAGTCATTTTCCTCAGGTCCCAATTCCCAAAGGTGACTGTTATAGACAGGTTTCACTGTATTATTCCTATGTGTGTGTCTCTCTTTAATCTGTTATCCAATATGTTACAAACAACTCTTTTTCATGGAGCAGATGTTAATTTTTCATGCTTCTGTTTTGATTTGTTGCTCCTTAGCAAAATAGAACAGAGACGTTTCTGCCTTCTTGTCATTAATACAGTCAACTCCGCTTGATTGGACTGCCGTGCCTCTTATTAGACTAAACATTCCAAGACAGAATCCTTTCATCACAAAAACATTTGGTCTCGGGATACACTATGAACTGATACCATGTGAAATCCATGTGAAAATCATGTGAAAAACCATGTGAAAAGTGCCCTTTTCACATGTTTTTTCACACTGTTTTCTAATTCACACGTTTTTCACATGGCTTTTCAAATGGTTTTTCACATGGTGTTTAAAATTTCACATGGTTTTTCGCATGGTGCTTCCCATTTCACATGGTTTTCACATGGTTTTCACATGGTTTTGGATTCGTAGTGATAATTGGTCCAAATAACAGTCTCCCGATGTTGTCCCATTAAGTGGAGACGACTGTATTATTGAAAGTGTAAACATTGCACTTTTTGACTAACTAATAATCTGCATCGCTAGTATTAATTGGTGATCGTTCACAAATTTCATTATGAAAACCGTCCTACTGTTTTCATAGTTGTTGAAATAGAGCTACAGTTGAGCGTGTCTCAGGAAAACTGACATAGTACATTGCGGGACCAATTGAATTTGGTCTTGTAGCTGCTCAAGGCAGACGGTCACAAAAACAGGTGGTCACGAAAACAGGTAGTCACAAGACAGTTGGTCACAAGAACAGGTGGTCACAAAGACAGTTGGTCACAAGACAGT
>OFHS01003001.1:4787-18527 GCA_900245855.1 Calvadosia cruxmelitensis | reverse complement strand
CGATTGGTTTTATTAAATGGCGGGTTTTATTAACCGCGGTTTTATTAAGCGGCGACCACTGTATTCCATTTGGGAAAGTGGCATGTGGGAAAACGCTATCTCTGGCCAAGGGAATAATGTTTGGTGTTTGTATTGAAATATTAATTTTACCATTTTTATCTACTTTACAGTAAGTCAGAACACTACTATATTTCTGATTTATTTATTGCAGGTGTTGATCAATTTATAAAAATATACTAATATTATAAGCATTTGATTCAAATTCCTACACCGTGAGTCAGCTCGTAGAGCATCTATGTTTATTAACTACTATCTTCCAAAATGAGAAATCAAATTAATAGAAATAGTGCATCTGTCACTTAAAGTATAATATTTCACAATAATATGTTCACTATTGCTGACGCTGTTTGTTAAAAATTGAAATGATACTTCAGACAGAATAATTGCCGTATTTAAATCAATGAGATAATGACTGATAGAAGAATAAATCTTTCTTTGAACTGTTTACGGAAACATCAGTTTACGCCGGATCATCTGCATCATTTCCGCTCAATTTAGAAAATTCTATCGCAATTTCCAAGAGGTACAAACCTACGTTTGGTGACAATCCCTTATATCTGCTTATTATACAATCATAAAGACTTCACACACTGTAGGGCAACCATCCCCTAGCCCCCTGGACCCCTAATGCCAGTGGCATCCTTAGCAGGATTGACTTATTGCTCTCATAATAGATCAGGGGTAAGAGTAGGCACAAGGCAACTTGGCCTATCAGTCAGGCTGCCTTCATTTTTCACAATTATTTTCATTATTATCGTACACGATATATTTCCGGTCTCAAACAATCAGTTTGCCTGGAATTGGGTCCCACACTTGAAAGAAGTCGAGACTTTAGTTTAATTAGCTGCTACATTTTGATAAAGTAGCAGCTGATTCCATGGCTATAACGATAGAGCACGAAGAGTGTTTCCACTGCCATTTAAATTTGACAAAAAAACAAACACTGACCTGCAGAATCTGGTAAGTCCGCCTAATTCCATTCTGAGCTTCCTCCTTTTTCTCGCCTCCCAAAGCTGAGCGTGGTAAGCCCATGCACTCGCCCCAAGGAGCGCAGCGATGCCAACCACTTTTGTGCCAGCACCAGATCGTAGTACTCCTGCATGGCTAATATGACTTGCCGCCTTTAACCTTCTGAGTCGCTGACATCCACGGGCAAGGTCGCGCCGAAATGCCAACATTACATCTGGCGAATAACACCTGAAAGTTGCATTGGCAACAAACGTCCAATTGCCTGCTACTGGTTAGCACATGGCTAGCATTAAGCAGCACTGCAACAGTAAAATATTTGTGATAATTATAACCTAACTGCTCTACTACGAAGAAACGTAACAATTCAAACACTCAGCATGTCCTGGTGACTTGGTCAGTATGTGCAACGATGCGCCATTTTGACTATCGTATGATGATAACAACACCACAGCGGCAGGCATTCTCCGGGGGCACGGGGCATCGTGCCAATTTTCTGACATCTGAGAATTCATGCGGCAATTAACCGGTCACAGATTTGACAAAATTAAGATGCTGTATTGTTGCATTGTTAATGAATGCTAGCCCACTTCCTTTATTTCCGTTGATCATCTCGTCTCTCAGTCTGGTAATTTGTATTAATTAGAGATTCTCAGAATACGGCACTTTCTCGTGGTCAGGTCATACTGTATACTCTTACGCAATGTTCGCATCTCTTCGTCAACCGTTGTTGGATTCAACTAGGACGATGTCTGTTTGGCTTATAAAGGCTTCTTATAATAGAGTAGTGCCAGACCAAGCTAACAGCGCTCCCAGTCCCAGTCGCTGTCATACTTTGTACTGTCCATCTCAGCCTCCGCCGTCAGTAAGATATAAACCGGTGCGATATTGCTCTTGCCGCCGCCTGACCATTCTTTCACGCCCCGCCGCTTAGTCCATGGCCGATACCAATGCCTCTACTACGTTCAGATATATCAAGCATTTAATGTCGTCCAGGCCTCTCTCACGTAGAGTCGCTCTATGTCTAAAGCTCACTGGAAAATCGCACCGCGAAACTTCGAGTGTTTTCCGCGGGCAACACCTGGTCATGCTGTACAGTGTCGTGTACTAAACTTATTGTTCGTATCTTTTTGCAGTGAGTTAATTGCATTTGATTTTTTTGTCATGGTGTCATTAATTTCTAGCATCCAGTCAATTCTAAACATTCTCTCTCGCTCAAAGAAGAGAAACTTGTTTCAAATTGATGAGCGCAAGAAGATATTCACATTGGCTCTTAATTTATGCTAATTTATACGTGAAAATGTTCTTTCGTGCACCACCTCGGGTGCGTGCTGTTGGGAGTCGGGTGCTCACGTGACTTCAAGCACGGGAGCTGACAGGTGGAATGAGCGATTGCGAGACTGAATGGTGTGGGTTTGCCTGTGGCCTCTGGACAGAACAAGGAAGCCACACGCAGAGCAGAGTACCATGCCCACGTGGTCACCAGCTCATTGCCACAGCCGCCTCAACGACCACGGCCAAAGACACGCAAGCACAACAGACCGAGCGGTACAGCGGACAGTACGATGGGCTCACTACGACTGCTGACCTTCGTGGCTACGCTTCTTTTGGCGAAATACGCAGCAGCAGAAACGACGCAGAAATGCTACACGACAGACTCTGGGATTGAATTCTGCACGAAAGGTGAAGATGATAAGCCATGTTATTACGAAGACGCCGTCGAGAAACTGTTCCAATGGGACCCAGTCAGGGTGAGCACAGCTACACAGACTTAATCACAATCCAAGGAATCAAACCATTGCAACAATCAATGACGTACAAAGTTGGCACTTTGTTGTAGGTTGGCTACGAAAGAGAACTGGAATTAGAAGATGGAAAGACTTTCAAGATGATCACGAAGGCTGTGAAACCAAAGCTCTTCGGTGAGGCTGCTTGAGCGAGCTACCAGTCGCGATGGTTGATAATGAAAGCGACCTCTCGCCAACTGTTCGCTTGCATTTGATTGATCACTGGATTCATACTGGTCTACTGATTGAACTTTCGTTTGTTTGCTATTCGCAGTCATTCCTAACTTCTTGACTGACATCGAGAGCGAACACATCATAGCAATGGCCGAATCCACAGGCCTCTTCTCCAGTAAACTCCACATCGATTCATTGGCTATAAAGAGCAAGAAATACACACACGGTCAGTCCCAGGCCACTTGCATCTCACAGCTATGCTTACGAGTGTCGTGTATACGTCATGACTGACGGGTGTTTGTTTGACAATCGATCGATTTAATCTGCGCAGGTCGATCCAGAGCGGCTGTCAGTGATTTCGCAGTTTGGGACGACAACAAAGACGGCGAGATCTCAATCGAAGAAGTAAGAACTTTCCCTTCTCATTCTTAGACTGCAATGACGTCATATTCAGTTGTGACATGCGCGTTGCGATGATTAAATGGTCAATTGCTGTCTCCGCAGGTGAAGAAATTCGCAATCAAGACGCGCTTCCTTTACATAAATGACGAGGACGTCAAAGAGATGTGAGCCTAATGCTCACTACGTCGGATGTTATAATGTGTCTTAATGATGGCCTCTCTCTAACGCTCTCATTGTTGTTTTTAAGGTTTAAGAGGCTGGACATCACATCAGCAGAAGATGGTAACGAGGATCCTCATGACGTCACTTGCGGTAGTCATGGCAGCGCCTCGCACCTGCGCATTATGGTGATACTGTTTCTCTTTGTCGTTGTCAGGGGTGATCTCATGGGACGAGTTCCAGTTCCTGAGCACGGATGGCATCGACGAATACATGAAGGACCTTCGTGAGAATCATCCCAAGTTCAGAGATCGCTACAGCGAGCAGGCATGGCTGAGGCAAGGCAAAATGTCAGATCGCATCATGCAGAAGCTCAGACGAAGGTACGACTGAGCATCAAAGTCGCGGTCACATTAAACGCTGCCGTGTGATGTTGGCAACTATTCGCTTCACATTGTGTTCACATTAATTTTGTTCAGGGTCGGCCGGCTAACGAAGCTTCCTCCTCGCATCGTCAAAGGGTGTGAGCCAATGCAGGTATGGACATGCCACCAGAACCATCATGCATTGCTAATATGAGATCATTCAGCCAATCAAAGCACAGGGATTTGACAAACCTTCTCTTAACTTCCGGTTTAGGTTGTCAA
Source organism: Calvadosia cruxmelitensis (assembly GCA_900245855.1). NCBI lineage: Eukaryota > Metazoa > Cnidaria > Staurozoa > Stauromedusae > Kishinouyeidae > Calvadosia > Calvadosia cruxmelitensis. Next base: position 14,332 of record OFHS01003001.1, on the reverse strand, counting down.
GTATGACGAATTTGGTCATTATCACGCGCATTACGACGGACAAAGTAGGGCCCAGTTCCCCAATCTTGAATGTTGCCACTTCGTTGCTGATAAGATCCAAGAGTGCAGACTTTGCAGGTGAGAATGGCATTCCGGGGGGAGAGGGATACCATGTAAGTTTCTATTATGAATGCTAGTTGCTTATTAATGGTGGATTGCAGCTGAAGTGCATTTGGATTTTAAAATGATAGGTTCATCACGGTCTTGTTCTATTTGAACGACGTGGAAGCAGGGGGAGAGACGGCCTTCCCAGCCGCAGAGAAGGATGGTTTCACATCAGAGGTAAAACGGAGCATGAACGCCCTGTGTCATCTTCATCCAATCATTTGCCCTTATTGGTTGTGTTGTTGTTGACAATGTCTCTTCTCTTCTTTTAGACGTTTCAGCGCCGTGAAAAAGGCGACGGTTTCAATCTGAGTGAGTTCTGCCATAACGCCAGCGTAGTGATCCCCCCGACGAAGGGCACGGCGGTCATGTGGTACAACCACCACGTCGATGACAACGGTTGGATGGGCGAACGCGACGACTACACGCTGCACGGCGGATGCAACATCGTCAAAGGCACCAAATGGGTCGCAAACAACTGGTTCACTGCTCCCGAAGTTGACTCATATCACCTCACCAGTCTCTACTCCATGGAAGATGACATTTACGCAGAAGAAGAAGAACTCAGCAAAACAAAATCTGCGTAGACAAACGTCATCGTCATTTGGGCTGGCGATGAGGGAAAATAAATCATTTCTGATTCGAGATTGTAATTTTGCTTATCATCACTGTGCAACGCGCTGGTTGTCTGTCCGCTAGTATTATCCTCTAGCATGTTAAACTGAGTTAGCAATGACCCCTGGAGCCTCAGGGTGAGGCTATATTCCCCGCGCGCCAAGCACTGTAAATAGCCGATGCAGTATTTGCCCAAGTGATAGACGATTCAGTCTGTAATTCTGTGGCTATTGGCAGATCATGCGCAGATGCGCCTTGTATTGTTACTACATTTCCTGTGAGACATCTGCTCCTCTCCGGCCAGCGCTCTTGCATTAATATTTCAAGCGTGTGTCTGTTGGCTCGCCTGTATATGGTTGGTATTGAGTCTCAATCAATCACCAAGCGAAGGGATGTTTTAGTCAACAGTTTTAGAAGACAGAGCGTTCGCCATTATCCAGTCGGATACACATATTCAACGAGCGACATACTCCGGCATGGCTGGTTCCAAATGGACTGAGTTTCGTTTTGATCTCAAGCGACATACGGATCTCGCCGCCGCGCTGTTCGACTTGCCCGACGTATTCGTTGCCATCTACCGACCGGATGACATCTACGACGACCGATTCTCGGCGGCCGATCAACGCAGTCATTCGCAGAGTGGACGATCACCGAGATTGTACCGACTGAATGTCGCTCTCGAATCCCACTTGGCAGAGAGGTCCAAGGAAGACGACATCACCATGCTGCGATCGATCAAAATGCCACCTGGGTCGTACACTTATTTGATGCAGGTCGACGGTCGCTTGCAGACAGACGAAAGAAGCAACCAGGTAACGAGGCTCGGAAGCCAAAGACAAGTCAATTACATTGATATACCATCAGAAACGAGGTCACATCAGACTGAGAACCTTGTTGCGGGCGAGATGGTCAAGATCCTACCCTCGCTTTCACTTCGACCAGTCATGCTGCCTATCAGCCCTGCGTGTGCAAAGGACTCGTCAGCAGACCCCGAAGAAAGAAACGAGGCCATTGGTCGTCTGCTTCAACTGTACCAACAACGCCGCCTCGCATCGACGGCCAACATGAGTCGCATGGAGAAGCATTTTTGGAAGCAGACATTGCTGGAGATCAGAAAGACCAGCGGTGGAAAATCATCCTACGGAAGCCAGCGAGTGACGTCACGATCCGCTGTGCGATGACTAGGCAAGGACCGCACATGCGCAGAACCAACAACAACGAACTCATCAGCTTCACGTGACTCCACGCAGCTGCATTGTATTTCACAAATCCGCAAAACTAGCCACGACTAACGCCATGTTTAATCTTCATAATATTTACATCGTCTAAGAGTAGCCCAAGGGGATAATATAAAACAAAGGATTATTAATTACAATTGACGGTGCTATTTAAAATCCAGCGCAATACCAGTAGCAACATTAAGAGACAAGCAGTCAGAAGGATAGAAGCAATATCACGTCATAGGTCATGCGAGCTCACTGCCGCGGGTCCCACCTCTCAATGAGTTCTCTCATCGTGGCAAGGAGGCGAGCATCTCCCAGCATGGCAAGGTGCTCTGCCCCAGGGAGCGGGTGAGCCACAATGGGCTGTCTCTGACGGTCACGCCAACGGAGGCAGCCCTCCAAACTTCGGCGGTTGACAGTGCCGTCGCCATTATCATGCTTCACCGAGGGTTGCGTGTCAGGGAACTGTCCTGGCGCATACTGAAGAACCCCCGGGGTGGGAATCTTGGTCCCATACATGGAATAAATGGGTACCCTTGGAGGGTGGGGGGTCCAGAGGTGAGCCACCATGTCCTTGATTTTATTGGCCAACGGGAAGCCAAGATCAATGAAGAACTGTTCATAATCAGCGACAGTGTAATTTCGCGTGGGTGTGATGACCAATGCCTGCAACGAACGACACCATCACTATCAGCCTTCTGTTGTTACATCATGCTCACGAACAGGTCACGTGCGGGGTCATACCTCGTCCTTGCTCCAGAAGTGGTGCGATGGTGAAATGAATGCCAGACTGGTGTACGTCCGTTGAGCGGGTCGCATCAGAATGGGTCGGTCGATGGTCGTGGGTACGCCGAAGGGATCACCAGAAGCGTAGGCACGCATCGACTTCACGGCCCCTCCCCATACAGCGCCGGCAGTCACCCACAGGCCGATGTGCTTGTCTTTCCACTCTTGGCTTTGCCGATGCAGGAAATGCAGAGCGTACGGGCCGCCCATACTGTGTGAGAAGAGCAGAACCTTCTGGTTTCCATTGACGACCGATGTCTCCTCAATGAGTGACTTCAGTCGATCGAAGTAGTCGCCACTGTGGTCTAACATCAAATCACACAAAACGACATTTGAAGAAATCTAAACGTCCAACTGCCATAGATGATGGTCCAATGGTCTCTTGATAATCAATTGAGTACCAATGAACAAGTGAATAAGTGCCACAGATACGGAAAGCCAACATATCTTCAATTGTCAACTGAACTGCTGACAGAGCCGGTCTCACAAGGACTCACCTGGGCTAAATCGAAAGTCGTAGGGTGCAGCTCTGATGTCCAACCCTCGCTTATATCCTAAGTTCTTGACAAGGTAGTCCACAAGAGGGAAGAAGTATTCTCCAGGGTGTGAGATGCTGGGGTCCAGATAATCAATGGATGATGTGTTGCCAAATCCAGGCACCCTCGTCTTAACGCCGGGAGTGTTGACCATTTTGCCGTTTCCATCATCGTAAACAAGTCTAAGAAGAAGAACAACATACCCACCTCACCAGAGAGCAGCCACTTGCCAAATAAACCCAACAAATCAATGATAAACCACTCTTTCTGCCTTCGAGGGTGCACATATAACCACTATGTTTACTTTCATTTGGGTTACTGGGCTATTAGCACAGTATGATGTAACATGTTGCATTGTCAAGGCAGCAAAATACCAACGTATTCAATGTCAGCTGAGATCATCAGACGCACAGCCTGGATAGATCCATATATCACTAAATTCCACTACGTCAAAAAGCAATAAAAATATAATTAAAGAAAATAATGCATTAATTTACTACTTCGTAAACTAATTAAATGATATAATACCAATTAACAGTGATTAAACGTCTAATATAAAACTATAATTAGAAACAATTGTTGTGCATCAGTCCTGCAATTAAAAAGGTCTTTACAATGTACCAGGCACATACTTCATGTTGTCCGTCCAGCATTCTATGGCAAGAGGCAACAGTTCTTCAATGCTGAGCCATAACGTGAACCAGCTGGATGAATGTTGTTCGCACCAGTAATGAGGTGACACTTTACGATCAAGGAATGCCTCAATTTGACTTCCTCCGATGCCAGGGACTGCAATGAGTTACAAAATACGCAATAACTACAATTGAAGTCACAGACTGAATTTCTTAATGCCGAGACAGATTCAATATAGATAACTGTATAAATAGATATTTTACTTCTCAGCATGGTAACAGAAATAGAATTATGCGGCGTAAAAATAATTAGTCAACCCTGAAGGCATCAGTGCCGTTCTGACATGGAAAATTGTATTGCCATACAGCAGTTGTTCCAGGAAATTCCAGTACTGTACTATGCAAGGAATAACAATCTAACTTAGCAGATCCAGAAAAGGTTAGACAAAAGTAATGTGAAATATGTTATTATATGCTCCTGTGAAAGGAAATCATTTTGAAGTGTTCTTTTGATATTAATTTAAATTCTTCAGTTTAGAATATTTCAACTTTTTCGAGGCTCAGCATGGAAACATTCTGCAGATAAATATTTTAGCAATCCACGGACACTTTGGCCATACGGTGGTGAATTTATTATTACTTGATGATAATTGATTATTTGAATCGAAATAATGAGATAAATGGTTTTCTGGAGGTACATGGCTGACGGAAGAAACACCATCAATGCCGTCGCATGGCCTGCCCCCCGCACCCCAGTAGTCGCTCGTGCCCCATATACTCGCATGTCCCAACAATCTCATCATGTCTGCTTAGTGTCCGATAATGTTGTAGTGTTGTAATAACTAGTCTAGACAAATTGTAGAGTTGCCAGTTGTTGGCTAGAATTTTTCGCGCGTGTTGCTCGGAGTTTGTGTTCGCGACGTTTGATATAATTATTATTACACTCCCTCGACACTCCTCCAAGACCCCCGTCGCCTCAACAGCGGAAGAAATCACCATTTCATTCAGAATTGCAAGTAACTACTAACTGATAGTAAGCTGTAAGCCATCACGCTAATTTCACAGAACTAATACATCTCGCAAAAACAATGCAAAATCTAACGTACAGTTGAAATTAACTTTACAGTGAACAGTTCAATATGTGACAACATTCAAAAATCTATTCTTCAAAAACCCACGACAAAGATGGCAGAAAAAAGCGAACATTCGCAAACATAAGATTCAGATCGACAAGAAAACCCAAAGTAGACTACAACCTAGACTGTAGCAGTATCTCAGGCAACGAAGGTTGGAGTTGTGGTATGATAACAATTAACAAACGAAGCCGGGAAAATTGAAACTCGTGAGCAACTATGAGGTAGCCACGTCGCACGTTTTGTACTCCTGGTTGGCTCATGTGAGTCTTTTCACGTGATTAATACATCCGCAGCACGCGCCGTCAGTGACAGGAACACGAGTGAGCTTTCACATTTAAATTTAGGCTGAGCTAGGGAAATTCCAAAGGAAATTCTTGCGGATACGGTCGCGAGTGTAATTTTTCACACAACGCAAAGAAACGCACGATGAACCAACAACTCGCATAACTCAGGAATTCACAAGAATACGATCAAAACACGAAGATAGTCACAGACTTATCGACATAAATCTACAAGAAAACTGCCATATGTGACAATTCATGTCAGATGAATCCAAACGTAGATAAACTGACATAAATACAGGAGCTATTCACATCGACAAAATAACAACGTATGAAAGCGAAGACGTAGCATGATGTTTGAATCTTACCCATGACAATTGGCGGCCTGGCGAGCACCTGTGTCGAAAGACATAACACAATATTGATAAGCACCAGAATTCTCATTCCCTTGATATGCGTAGAAGTTGAGAAATACGATGAAAATTGTGGATACGCAACGAGTCGTCTGACTTCGCGTTTGAAAAATTATAAACAAAGACAATCCGTGACGTTGCTTTACCTCATGGCGTTTGTTGTTGTTTCAGCGGCTACCCAAACAGAGACCTACAATCGGGCACCAAAGTGATCCACAACAATACACGAAGGAAGGATAGTCATGTTCAGGCACATAGGCCGGTTATATCGCTCTCTTTGATGACCGTCACATGGAAGGTGACGCCGGTTGAGTCACGTGATTGACCGTGTCAGTTGGTAGGCATGACAACGGCTGCCTTGTCCGTCTGTCTGTGGGGATCTCCCAGCCGGAATCATCGATGACGCAAGGACGAGCGAAAAGCAAAACATTCTTCAACCCATTAGCCAATTGTACTGGAAATTATAATTTGCAAATGTGACTTAATTTTGAACGCGAAAGCGAGCCATGCAAACAAGATCGCAATCTGTTGTTTCTATCTATACATTGGATTGTCCAATGAGTAATTATATTTTATATGTATACTTCTGGATATTGTATACTGGCAGCCCTTCGCACCGTTGCGTGTCTGTCATTGGTCAGTCCTGCTGCTTGCCTACGAGACGATCTGATGTTCTCATCGTCGCTATAGAAACAGTTCGTGTTCTCGGCCGCAGATAGCATCCTTCGCCTGCTGACGTTGCCCATGCACACACTCCGGCGCACTTCGTCGTCGCGCTGTGTCATCCGCGTCATGTTCAGGTGGTAATTGTAATATTCGTCAGATCTAGCACTCGCAGATCGTTCAATGTTTCTCATATTGTGCATTTTCCTGTTGGTAGCGGACGAACTGGCTGACGATGAGTCGCTCTCTGCCAAGGAGGACCCAGACGAGAGATGGGTTTGCGGCTTGCGTTGTCTCGTGGCGTCTGTCTCCTCCGCCGCGGGTTGAATGACCACACGTGCGTCGTGTGTGTTGATTGCCTTCTGTGAGATGGGAGACGGCAACATTGAGAATGCTCCTTTGACCTTGCGTTTGATTGTGCCACTGTTGTTGTTGTTGTTGTTGCTGAGTGTGTCTGAGGTTGATGAACGCTGGCTGCTTCGTCGGGAGCGATGTGACGTGTAAGGCAGGCTCTCCAGTTCTTGCCGTTCGGCGTGCTCTAGTTTAATGGCAATGTTGATTTCTCGTGAGATCTCATATTTCAAATGCGGGTGCGCTTGTAAATACGCCTGAACTTCGCCATGATGGCCGTTCTCCAGCATATACTTCAACAGGATAATCACCGTGGGGATATCGGTCGCTAAATCGATCGGTAATTGCTCATCGTCGTTCTTGCAGCCGACATGGACACCCAATTTGGCCAAATAGCGCACGATGTCAACATTGCCGCCAAGCGCAGCGGCGTGCGATAACGTCCAACCGTCTCGATCTTGGACTTTGATGTTTGCACCGTGCTCCACGAGGAGACGCACAAGTTCGAGGTTTGAAGCGAAACAGCTAAATTGCAAGGCTGTCAAGCCATCTTCATTGATTTCGTCGATGTTGAATCTCGCTTCGTCCTTCGCCTGCTCAAGTAATAACTTCACGCGAACCAAATCGTTTTGAAGAACGGCGCGATGGAACAATTCCGTAATGTTTTTGGTCACGACGAACTTGAACATCGCTCAGCAGAATTCCGTGGGCTTTCCAGTCCAAAGGATGATAGCCCTTCTCCCGGCGAAATAGCCGTCCTCCGCTCGTTTGAATACAGCGTCCAGGTGACAAACGACAGCCAAGTCTAAATCAAGAGTTAGCAAATTCCCACCCACTAAACATCGCCAAAACGACAAACAAACAAGTGGAAACCTGTCCAACGGTGAGTTAAATTGGAATTAATCCCTCACAGAAACGTGAACTGCTGTGGCAATGAGATGCCCGTTGGTGATCTTCTAATTTCCTCAGGCGGCTGACGTCCTCTGATCCCCCGCCGTTTCTCCTGATAACGTCTGTACGCTACAAAATCAACGCTGAGTCAAGGACGAAGTCGTGTTTACAAAGCTGCCGGCGGTTGAAGGAGCAAGAGCGAGCGAACGAAGCGATTGAAACAACAAGCAATCGCTCTAACAAACACGACGACAGTCGTTCCCGTTTTGCACTGAATGGGATCTCTGACGAAGCAGAAGTCAGCCGGCTTTGTTCACGGAAGAATCAGCTATCCATCGCTCCATTGATCTCACATCGAAGAGGTGCGGCCAATACGACTATTCACGGAACACGAACACTACCATCCCAGCCACTGTTTGTCAATGGACTGATGATGACCACGCTGTTTGGAAAGACGACCAGGCAATGTATCCGTGCGTCGCAGGAAGGGAACCACCCCGCCACTCGTTTAAATTGAAGATTGATCACTGCATCATCCGAAACACGATGTAATTCACCTCAAGTAAACAACACATTTATTCGCTGTTCCTTTTGTTCCGAATCAAAAGAAACTGTGAGCTGTACACTTGGCAAGATTATGACTCCTGTGGCCATCGTGCACCAAATTCCGTCGCATTCCATCGCTGCGCATCAAATTGCTAAACAGAAGTGCGGTAACCGCAAACACCCGACCTACGTATACACCATGACGTACGATCAGTAACTGGCTAACCCAAGCCCCAAGGACCCCAACTAGGACCTGGCAGTAACTCAAGAGGAATTGACGACGCCTGGTTTCCGTTCAATTTCCAATTTGAATACCGATAATGGATGGTTTCGCGCGTGTCCAAAGTCACAAAGGTGGCATTTTCCAGGTATTTTCTATGCCTCTTTTAAAATCATTGCCGTGTACTGATTGCCGGAGTGCTTATAATTATGCGCAGCTGGTGGCATCAATGATGGCTTAAATAGTTCTGGCTCCAATCCCTTTACGTAAATCGCCAGCAAGAGTTGAAGTGGTGGAAGCATGGTGGAAATCGAGTGAAAATAACGGCTAAGCTACCGCTGTACTAGTTCATGATAGCTGCTTATGTAATAAATAATACAGCTTGGTTCACAGCATCTGTCGACCGGTGCGGGTACATAATAATATTAACGATAACCTGACTAAAAATTACTGCATCATCCACTTACATGGTACATGCTAATCATTAATTGATAATATAAATTTCATTGAGGAATGTAAGGTGTTAGCAGTCGCCATGGATGCTGTAGTTCGCTGTGACTGAGTAGGTAGCACTGTACAGTAATGTCCGTGGTCCTGTGGTAACACGTTGCCACACCCTCCACGGTCCGACGACACGTCGCCCTCTGTCGGTTGCAAGTGGATCGCTTCTGTCGTTCTACGCCTTGCCTTCTTCTTTCTCGATCTCATCAAAGTCAACCTGGCTGAAGTACATGCTGTCCTGATGGGCAGACGAGGCATAGGGTGAGGTCAGCCACATGTTTGAGATCCATTTCTCCCCTTTCTTGACATCACAACCCCCGTGCAAGCTAAACAGGTCCATTTCACCCAGCCAGTTCGATTCCTCGTCGACGTGATGGTTGTACCACATGATTGCTGTGCCTTCGACGGGGGCAAGCACCAAATTGGCGTCGTAGCAATGATCACTCAAGTTGAAGAAGTCATCGGCGCGGTCTTCCGTCCTCTTCCGCATGTTCTGCAAACGACACAATGACACACGCTGAATCAAAAGCAATCCGCCAGAAAACAAACACACCATTCCTCCTTGCAAGCCACAGATGTTTAAAGGTGGAGGAACCCCATTGTACTC
>OFHS01003000.1:0-18530 GCA_900245855.1 Calvadosia cruxmelitensis | reverse complement strand
CTTACAACTTTTTCCATCGATGCCAATTTTAACTTTTATTCAGAAATTTGCTCATATATCAAAGTTGAGAGTTTGAAGACGCGGTTTGTTATGTTTCCATACGTTTTTCACGCTATAACAAAGTTCATAAGAAAGGCAATTTATTTTTCTTTCTAGCAAAAGTAAAATAATTAAATTATGCCCAGAAATGGCGTCATAATTGCGATTTTACGAATTCAACCCGATTTGTGGTCAAAACGGAAGTCGCGCAAGAATGCTCACTACGGAGAAAAACTGCTCAAAAGGGCAAAACTTCAAGCTCAATTCGAGAGTTCTAAACGTGCTTCGAATTGAATTTCCTTTCGCACGCAACGTTTTCACCCTGTTTCACAACTTTTTCGCCTTGATCCCGTTAATATTTCGAAAGTCGACTTTTTTTGAACCGCCCTAGTGTATACACGTCAATAGCAGGACAAGGGGTAACTTGAACGTTTAAAATATTTCAAAATAGTGTGTCGTATGAAAGAGAAGACTGGAAGCACTCAACCGTTTTAGACATTTGGATTTCACGGGGGATATTATTCCATTATACAATTGTTCTTGGTACGGAGGAGTTCTGTAGTACATCTAGATTTGTGTGGATAGTCTTTAGACTTCCCCTGCTATTATACAAGAGAGGCGTCCACGCTTCATTGGCCACATCGTTCGATGCAAAGAAACGACGCCACAGCCATTGCACGACGTGTTAACTTGGAAGCCGTCGGTGTTGTACCGTCGGGGTCTTGGACAATCGACCTCGTTTTGCGACGTCCTTTTTCGTGATTTTAATGGTACGTAGTGATATGTCTGTTGCATGTAATCGTTCATTGTTTAAGTCAATTCGTCAACGTTCCGTGTCCAAGAGGAGGAACGGGCAATTTCCATAAATTGCACCGTCCAATATATATATATAGACTTCCTCTTATCCTGGGATAATAAACGAGTTTCGCACGAAACCTGGGAGAAAGTTGCGGGATACTAAATGAGATGGGATATTATCCAAGGTAAGAATATGAGAGTTTGTACTGCAACTAACAACTGGAAGTTGGCTTTTGTGGGATATCAAGTGAGATAGGATATTCAGCCAGTACGACTGTAATACTATTTATATTTCTTTGCATGTTTGCTTTTTTTCTCTTGTCAGGGACATCAAGGCAGTAGTGTTCTTGTGGAAGGAATCAACACTGGACAGGCACTCGTTAGAGCTAGTCTGGCATCGGAGATATACCAGGTTGGTTTAATGTAGAAATTCTTTATTCTCCTCAGGATTGTGGCAATTTTCAAATTATTCGAACATTTTTTATGAAATGGTTTTCTTGTATTTGATAACCATGAGTGATGTTGTTTGCTTTACGTTTTTTTTCTGTTTATTTGAGTTCGATTAATTCCCCTCGCCAGTTCTCGCTCTGTACTGTATCCAATGTTTTCTTTCCATAAAAGGGGATATATTGAGCGAGTTTCACTGTGTACACTGTACAGATTTGCAATAGAATTTATCATTTTTGTGAGTGGTGTCTTGTCTTTACAGAGCGTACCTGCATCCACTGTCAAACTGATGGTCATCGATAATCTGATGTTGATTCCGTCATATGATGTGTATATCATGATCCAGACAACAGTAACGTACACCGTCAAGCAGCTGCGAAGAGGACAAAGTCAAGGTGTGTGGTAATCAAGCAGCTATAGCGAGAACCAGAATTGATCTCAGATCCTGTTATTTGGATATCCAGGGAAACAATTAGCAAAAATTCTGCAAATGCCTTGAAGGGATTTACCTAGACAAAAAGAAAAACACGCAAACTGTTGGAAATGCTGGCAAAATAAGCGGGAAGATTGATCAAGTACCGAATGTAATGAATCATACATTCATTGTCATCAGACTCATGACATGACGATGATGACTGCTGCAATGACGTAGTTTCAAAATAGTCATTCCATATTTTCAAGATTCAGCATAAAATGCAAGAAGACTGACTCTTGCGTGCGATATGTGTTATTTATAATTATTCTAATTAATGTTAGAATTGTTGCCGCTTGCACACGCAATCCTGTGTCTCCTCGATGTCGCCATCTTATCGAACATAACAGCGTGTTTAGCGGTCCTCCTTGCAACAGAATTCAGAATACATTTCTATGGAGCTTACAGCCTTACACGGATAACTTTTTATTTGGGTTATATTGTTAATCGGCAAGATTCATTGATTGGAAGATCTCATGTAAATTCTCAATGATTTTAATTTGGTAAATGCTGAGAATTCTCTTGAACTGTTGCACTGCATCCACAGTAGCTGACGAGTTAAAATGACCGTAGGTAAACCAAAAGCTCAATTTAGCAAAAATACTTCATTGGGCCAGAATTTGATTCCCGCTAATATCTGATCATGAAGTAAAGAAAATTGTCGGTCAAAACAATAGAAATACATCAATTTCTAAACTATAAACAGAATCCAACCAAGCTGTTTGCTTACATAGTATGTTGTAAGGATTTTTTGGTTCATCTTGTGAGTATTTTTTGTGAATTGTTTCTATTTTGTTTCATTGCAGTGATCCCAATGCCATCCGGGCAATACTCCTTGGCCTTGAGTGATAACGATATTGCTAATCTGGATCAAAGTGCGTCGGCTGTCACTGGCATTGTGCAAGGAACAACAAAGGTTGTCCTTGTTGACCAGAGTATCCTTTCTTTGTTGTTGCACTTGAAATAAGGCGTGCAAAGTCTACTTTTACATGTAGAACGGTTGTTTGTCTTGATCTGTGGCTGGCAATGTATTTCAACAGGGAAATGCTAGTTAGGAGATACAGTAGCCAGTCGATTATTATTGACAATGTGAGCGAGACATACTTACTCTGGTAAACCCCTCAGCTGCAATTCGATCCCTTCAATCCCTTCAGCCACATATCTTCATGAACTCATATGCTAAAGACTTTTATTTGAAATTTTGTGATATTCCAGTTACAGTTAAACCTGTATTAGCAGCCACCTCTATAGAGCAGCCACCTGTATATAAAGGCCACTCTTGACAACCCCGAAATGATACTTTTTATAGAAATTAACCTGGACAGAAAGGCCACCTGTCTATAAAGGCCACTTTTCTCAGGCCCCAGAGGTGACCGTTATAGACAGGTTTCACTGTAATTCCAGTTTGATTTGTTTCATCGCTACCTATCATCGTGCTGTTAAAGTAATGCCTGTCTTTGAGTGTCTTGTAAGACCACTCCTGGACATAATCTGATTTTGAATATTTGTGTGTTTCGTTGGCATTCCCCTGTAATTGAAATTACCCTTTCCCCATTTTGTGGACTGACTTTCGTGACTAAGTTGTTCGTGGTTTTTTCATAACTGGATAAGATACGATGCATTCTAAATCAGTCCGTCAACCATCTGCAACGGTGCACGTTGTTGAACCTGGACAGCTAGGTGAGTAATATCTTGTTGTCTTGTTTGAGTTGTAAGGGGTTAACATCATCGTGAAACACGTTCCCTAGGGGAATCCGGGGGCATTCTTGCAGACAACTCTCTATTATACCCAACAAGGAAGTCAATATTTTCACCCACCACTGCAATATGCATAAGCTGTAAAGCTCAGGTTTAGTGACAGAGATGCTCTTGCAAACTTATGGTTGATACAGTTTGAAATATTTTGGGGTTATCCTACTGAATTACCCTCCCCCATGAGCTAAATGCCCCCCATGTACTTGACGTAGGATTAATTAAATGTTTCTACTCCGTGATGCTTTGGTTCTCAGTTAATCAATCTCTTTTCGTCATCAGGTTTTGCATTGTATCCCGGGAAGCAGTGGACTTTACAAGTTGGTCGAGAGTATGCCATTACCGTTGAGATCTTTGATCGTAATAAGCACAAGATCCTCGTAACAGATGTATGTAAAACAATTGTTAAGTAAGACGATTGTTGTGTGACTGGATGCAATATGACGTGACATATTTATCAAGTATGCAACACGACCACAAGAAAAACACATTAACTATGTTACACTAATCAAGTACAATGAAACCTGTTTATAATGGTCACCTCTGGGACCTGAGGCAAATGACCTTTATAGACAGGTGACCTTTCTGTCCAGGTTGATCTCTATAGAAAATGTCATTATGGGGTTACGAAGAGTGGCCTTTATCCAAAGGTGGCTGCTCTATAGAGGTGGCCGCTAATACAGGTTTGACTGTATATGCAATGGTTGCACGTGGTCGGTGGGAATTTTATGTCGTCATTGTATAGTCACATGATCGTGAGGATATGTTAGCCACAACAAATCAAACGAATAATAAAAAGACTACTTGAACTTGTTTTTCAAATAAACAAGCTTTCAGCTTACGGGATGACCATGATCGCATTTATTTATTTTGTAATTTTAATAACAAAACTGTATTAACTTCTTCTTTTCTTGTTTGTTTGTTAAATTATTGTGTTCAAAATAAAATACTTAGCTATCTATCTCACTGTTGAATATGAGCGTTGCAATGACTGCAAATGCAAAGAATGTGGGCAATCTGCATTCCACCTGCACCATATATGTAATTGTAAGAAGATTGTGTCTTACATTGAGTATACTTTGAAAGTCTGTTTCATCATCATCGACGCAGTCGACCTCCAGAGAGGGTGGTCGCGCATTGTACCATGTCTCTCCAATGCTGACGGTTTAAAGCGGCGGCTCAGTCCTGCTTCTTTAAATGTGAGATTGAGTGTTGATAGGTCTTGGGTGGCTTGTTGGATGAATGTGAAGCGTAGGGCGCCACCGCGCCAGAGTCATCTATAAGAAGAGTAGCGACAGCGGCCTCCGCACAGCAGGAGATGGGGACAGATGTTTTGTCACGCAATCGATCTGCGTACTGAGCTCTGTTAAAGTCAGCTCACTTTAACTCGTGTTTATTCGGCGATGCAAGGCATATATGGATTAAAAACGATGCCATTGGAAAGAGCAGCCATTTAGCTTCAACACCGTTACAATATTATTCAGATTTTATTAATCGATTTAAAATTCGGAAGTTTTAAAACAACAGTGTTTGGCCGGTCACAGCTTTGTCCCCGATCCGCACGGTTCGCGGTCGAGGCGCTTACATGCTTGTGCTCATTTTCTCGCTTCGTTCTTTCTCCCTGAAGCTTATTTTTGTCAGTTTTCTTGCAAATGAAAGTAATATTGCCTCTTTGTGTCATATATATCAGGAGTTTTACCCCAAAAACGTCTTCCGAGGGAAACAAAGCGGTGATATTTTGATCTAAAGTTGGGCAAGAAAATATTTCTAAAATTAAACTCAAAATTGTTTCATAGTTTGTAGGAGGACCTTTGCCAAGGATGTGTCTGTGTTATTAGGCTACTTTCAGTAGTAGAAAGGCCATTTAAAGGTTTGCGGCGAAATGTTGATACTGTCCCCATTTGATCACGTGAGCGGCTTAAGCCAATCAGCGCACCTAGTGACAAGAACAATGGCTGTCGCTACTCTTCTTATAGATGACTCTGCACCGCGCCGGTAGGGTTCTGTGGGATGATTTGTAAGTACTTTGGCAAGAGGAGTTTCTGGGCGTCGCAGCGCGTGGCCGATCAAGCGGAGCCGATGGCGCATAATCGATGTTGTGGCTGATGAGACTTTGCTTAGTCTGTTTAGTGATCTTTGGATAGTCCTGTACATATTCACAAATAGTTTTGTAAACTGTTGAGCTGCCGATTGAAGGGAAAAATACGAATCAAATCATTAAACTGTTCGACACTCATCTTGTAGAAGGGCGTTCGCAAGTTTTGCGATGTTGATTTTGTCAGATTTCTAGTTTTATTCTATGGATATTTTGGGATATTTGCTGTAAAGTGAAATCTTTCCTAAATTTTGCAAATTGGGTTATTTTGGTTTGAATGCTCTGCCATGTTTTGTGATTTCGAAATGCTGTCATTTTATATCTTTTTAGAACACTGTCCTCTCGTCTGTATTTCCTCCTGAATACTTTAAAATGATGTACAAATCTAACAATCAGTCGTATCATTACGTCGAAGCCATCAAGAGAGGAACAACATCTATTCACGCAGTGCTACATGGCGTCAAGGTGATTATTTTGCAGCTGCGCGGCTCTAGACTAATCTAAATTCTTTTGTCAAGTTAGTTTCTAAGTGCTCTGGAATTAGCGTAATTCTACAACCGTTGTCAAGGCAACCCTTATAGCTTAATGAAACCTGTCTATAATGATCACCTTCGGGATTTGAGAAAGATGACCTTTTTAGACAGGTGGTCTTTCTATCCAGGTTGATTTCTATATAATGTGTCATGCTGGGGTTCCGAAGAGTGGCTTTTATACACAGGTGGCTGCTCTATAGAGGTGGCTGCTAAGATAGGTTTGACTGTATCTGTATTCTCATATTGGCCACAGGACAAGGCGGCAGACAATTTATTGCAACCAGGAAGAGCAAAACCAAGTTGCCCTCCTTGTGTCAACAATAGTGCTTCTTTGCAAGCAGATGTAGCTGTTGCCATGGTGTTTGTTTCAACGTTTCACATACTAATTGCATCACATGCATCTCATTAATCACTAATCAGTATCCATTTTTAAATAGCAATTTGAATCTATGCAATCTGATTGGCTAAGAGCTATGACGATGTATCTCAAATTTGCAAAAAGGGGTCCTGTTTCCTAATGGCAAATGGCAACAACACACTTTTATTCGACAGGCGCCATGCTGGGGCTGAGTTCTGACCTTATGCAGAGCAGCAATTCAGCTCCCTTACTGAAGAGGATTTACGATTTAGATAACTTAATTATACTGCCGGAAGCAAAGAACACAACTATGGGCCAAAAGCTAGCTTGCCTGCTGCTTGTGATTTTCTGATGTCTTTCTCTTGTCTCGTTACGTTCATCTTGTGGTGATATCGTATTGCATCCCACAGAGTATGTGATATTTGTTCATTTGTTGACGTTGACGGTAATTATTCTTCTGTCTAGGTTGTGTCAACTGGTGAGCTGCTTAAATTACCTAATGACATCACTGGATCGCAAAAGATTGATATATATGACCCCGTGGTGGTTGTACCAAGCGTTGTTGTATTGCCATGGGATGCGAGTCTGAATGATGCCAAACGACCGAAATACCAACTGAAGGTAATGGACAACAGTGAAACCTGTCTACAAGGGTCACCTTTGGGACATGAAGAAACAGTGAAACCTGTTTATAAAGGTCACTTTTGAGACCTGAGAAAAATGACCTTTACAGACAGGTGGCATTTCTGTCCAGGTTGATTTCTATAGATAATGTCATTTTGGGGCTATGAGGAATGGCCTTTATACACAGGTGGCTGCTCTATAGAGGTGTCCATTAATACAGGTTTGACTGTATTCCGAAAACTCCCCTGACATATTAACAGCACTTTCAAATCTGTCAACGAAATGTAAATGTAAGGTGGTCTCTAGACATGCATGGCTTCTTATTAGAGAATACTGCTAAGACAAATTGGGTTGTACAACTGAATATTTGGAGGATGTTTCTTGAGACAGTTAATTCTCAAGCAATCCAATAATGCTCCTTGCAATACATCATTTTATTTGCAACTCCCACTTCATTAGTCAAACCCTTGTAAAGGATTATGTTGAGACGTTGATCGAAGAACAGGAGAATGTATGGTGAAGTTGAATATGTAATTGTGGTAGATATGACAGGGTAGCAAGCCCATTCAAACGAAGGCCCGAGAGTACAGATTGCAAGAGAACGACAGTACGAAATACAAGACATTTATAGCGACTGATAGAGGCTGCTGATTGGTGATCTGAGTGCTGATGAAAATGCTTGATGAGACTGCAACATCCTCCTAATTAGCAACCTCTTGCTTATGCAACCACTTGTCTTGAGAGACCACCTGTCTTAAGTGACCACCTGTCTTGAGAGACCACCTGTCTCGAGAGACCGCCTGTCTTACGTGACCACCTGTCTTAAGAGACCACCTGTCTTAAGTGACCACCTTTCTTAAGTGACCACCTGTCTTAAGAGACCACCTGTCTTTAGAGTTAAGAGACCTCCTTCAAATGGTTGCTTGAATATTCTTCAACAGTAATATTTGCCTGTGTTGAAGATCCTCTGTGTAATGAGACTACTTTTCATTTTGTCCGTTGAGTGATTACTCCAGACAGATTATTGCTCCAATAGAATCCAAGTAATGTATATATATATGCAGCAATAGCAAATTGATAGCACAGCAAATTCATTTCAGATGCAAACAATTAGTTACACAATTAAAAATTGTAACCTTCACACTCGCCATTTGTTTCTAGGCGACTGGTGGTAGCGGCAGTTACATGTGGTCTAGTGAGAATGCAACTGTCGTCACTGTAGGTGGTAAAGGTCAGATTGCTAGCGGCATTGTGATTGGACATTCGAAAGTGAAGGCTTCTGATGCGAAAAATCAATTGCACTTTGCTGTTGCCGACGTCTATGTTCTACCACCTGAAGAAATTCACTTCCTCAATTGGAAAGTGGAAGCTGAGATAGGCAGCGAGCTCCATCTTCCTCTATCGTTGGCCGCGTTTGCTGACCAAGGTATGTGGTGATTATGTTTGCACCAAACACAATAATTTGAACCAATCCGATCACCGACCAATCATCGAACTAAACAGCAGACTGATCACAGATCGATCAGCAATGGAATTTGCAAATTGTTTGGTCCAAAGGACATTTTATTAGCCATCTATCTTGAGTGAGGGCCTGCTGTTTTGTTCCCAATTATGATTACAGTGTAACCCGTTAATATCACAAACCGCTTAATATCACTTCAGTTTAAGAGCCAAGCGCTGTCATAATCAGCTATTTGAACCCGCTTAATATTGCAACCCACTTATTATCACAGTTTTGACCAGAAACCAAAGTGATACTAACGAGGTATAACGAGGTTAACCTGTAACATAATCCATGAATGGCTGATTTAGCTTTCTTTGTGTTCAGCTACAAACTGACAGTGTGTGTGATCATGTCATAGCATTATCTTGATTGCGTGATCGATCATCTTGACTAATATGCGTGTGTTTTTGCAAAATTACGTGATTGGTTGTTTATTCGGTCAAACGGGGGCGGGATCTGATCAAAACCGATTACGACTTGATTAGCACCAATTAAACAATTTGTTGATCAATTGTTGCAACCCTAATGGCATTAAAAATATTGCAGTGCTGGTTTGACTACTTTGTTTTTGGTAACATCACTGAAATGTGTTCCGTGTCTTTCTTCCTCTTTTAGCGAAAGCAAACAAATTATTTTTTGATGATTGCACTGGATTACCTTTCAAGATCTCTGCTGTTGACGATTCTGTTTTTGAAATTATTGAAGTGGCAGCACCCCGTGAGTGTTTTACAGAGATCGGCAATTTCGGATCTCCATGTTTGTTACCCTTGTTTTTGTATTATTGCGATTTCCTTGTAGACAATATTTTACTTGTCAGATCGTCAATGAGTAAAGCGTCTTGCAATTCATTGTGATTAGTATTATAGCTAGCGAACAGTCTCCAGCAATGCCTGTACACAGATTCAGGAATCTGCTGACACCTTGCTGTTGCGAGTAATATGGAAGATTTCATTATCCGTTATCATAAGCTCATTTTGCAGATTGTGCAGCTTTCTAATCAATTAGTATGGTGCTTTGGTACTGTTACTTGAACCGCCAATTAGTCTGGTGCTGTTACTTGAACAGCTCGTCCTCTGTGTGCTATTAACTTTCTCGCAAAACATTTGAAATTATAGTCGTTGTTTGCAGGACATAAATCATTTTCGATACATCTTGACATAGCACGTTAATATCTGCCGACGCAGAGCTGCAGGTTGCCAGCAAAGGACCCCATGCAATTGCTGCTTAGTCAACTTGTGCAAGTTTCAAGTCAACTAATCAACCCTATGATGATGTATCAAACCCATCTGTCATTCACAGAACCCAGTGGTGGATTGACTACTTTAGTTTTGTAGTTCGCTACAATTACAACTACTCTCTAAAAATGTAGTTCGCTACAACTACAACTACATGAGAAATAATGTAGTTAGCTACAACTACTCGCTACTTCTCCCAAAAAGTAGCTAACTACTTCGCTACTGACTACTTTCATTTTCTTAAAAAGTCAATCAGAAACAAGAATTTTGGGTTTTCATCGTTATTTTTCACAAAATATACAACTTGTTATGCGAACAAGACTTCAATCATTGGCATTATCATGCTACTTTTAAGCCAATTCTATAGTTCTAGTGGGCAGTATTGTGTCAATTATCAAGCCGTTTTCAGGAAACACTGTGCTACCGTCTCGGAATTGTCAAAATCCAGATGCTAATGGATGTGGAAAAAGTAGCTAAGGCGATTATCCTAAATCAAAAAGTAGTTCGCTAAAAACTACACTTCTTTCGTTAAAACGTAGTTCGCTACAGCTGCAACTACTTTCTGAAAAATGTAGTGAAAAACTACTTCGCTACACAGGAAAGTAGTTCGCTACAAGTAGCTAACTACTTGTAGTTCGCTACTTCCACCACTGACAGAACCTAGTATCATTTCCATTTGACCTAAGTTGTATTTTGGTTTTTCATTTCATTAGTGAGTGGACCGGACTCGATCATGGAAAAGCATTGTGCTGTTGTGGTGGTGAAGGCATTGAAGTCTGGTCATACGACCGTGTCAGTTTCCTACGAGCAAGGGAAGGTGATGCTCTCTGCCAGCATCACGATAGCTGCCTTTTATCCACTCAAGGTAAGCACACCGCTACTGAAATGCATTTTGTTATGGCATGATCTCTGAAGGGCATCTGTCTCAATTTGAGGTGACGATTTAACTAACTCTAGGTATCACTATTAATGCCCAACGTTGTATGCTTCATACTGCAACTTAAAGATTGCATGTGGTAGTGACTGAATGCCTTGTGCTGGAGAAATAATGGAAATGCTTTGCACTAGTTCAATACATTATTTTATCAACAGTCAAGATTTTGTGCGTGTCTTTCATCAGTCTGCCAACGGAGTACTGAGCTGCTTGAAAAGACTGCAGAGAGAATATTGACGGTGGTTGTTTGTTTATTGTATTGCTATCGCACAATGGTACGGTGTCGCTCTCTCTGGGGCCTAGAGATTTAAAATTTATTGTTGTGTCCAAATCTAGCTTCACGTGTGACAGAAAGAGATATGGACTGCTTAGCCGTGGCTTACAGTGTTATGCCAAGCAGATGTTCTCATTCCAGAATGATAGAATTGCTAATGGAAGCAAGAACATTGAATAAGCACAAATTTTTGCTTGTTTGTTCATTTTAATTGGTCATTATTGTGCTTGTTTATTTAGTTACTCGTTTATTTGTGTTGTTCCACTTTGGATGAAGAATTACCAAATTAGTTTGCCACTTTTTTCCATACCATTCTTTTTTTCTCAAATGCGAATCGGTTGTTGGCTTTGCAGTGTGCACAACAGTATGTCTTATTGTCCGCTTGTCAGGTTGTCAGCAGTGAAGCGTCTGTCACTGCTCTTGGCTCGACAGCAGTGATTATTCTTGATGGTGGACCTCAGCCTTGGATTCTTGATTCAACGGGATATTACGAATCGCGTATGTGTTTGTATTGTCTAATGACCTTGTCACCTTTGTTGAGCTACCACCCGACAGAACACAAAATTGATTCTTGCAAATGCGAAATTTATGAAGACATCCTCCTGTCAAGCAATGCCTACTCATACCTATTTGTTTGTCTGTCTTTTTGTTTGTTTATTTGTTTGTTTGTTTGTTAGTTACATAGTTTGTTTGTTTATTCGTTTGTTTGCCTGTTTGTTTGTTTTGTTTCAATTCAATTCACATTCTATAAAGACAAAATTACATATAATCTACTACAGAGATAATAAGTTATGGCTGGATAAAGAACTTCCATAAAACCGAGGTGAGAACATTTACAAAATGTTGCCACATCAACAGATTTGAGTTTTTATTTAAATGACGACAAAGATTTACTACAACATACCAGATAATCATTCAGAAAGTTTCATTGGTTTATAACACGTAAAGAGAAACAATCCGGTCTTTAAGTCAACATGGAGGCCGGTTCAACAATGTTCTTTAACATGTAAGGAATGAGGTAAAAGAGGCAGCAATTAATTTGCCAGTAATGCATACAACGACTGTTTATTATGCTACTGGGCTATCAACATCTTCATTTCTTACCATCGGGAAATCCAACGCTGTTAAACGTCCTCATTTGAAATCAATCAACAGTAAAACCTGTCTATAACGGTCACCTTCGGGACCTGAGGAAAATGACCTTTGTAGACAGGTGACCTTTCTGTCCAGGTTGATTTCTATAGAAAGATTCATTTTGAGGTTATGAAGAGTGGCCTTTATACACAGGTGGCTGCTCTATAGTGGTGGCTGCTAATACAGGTTTGACTGTATATGGCCAGTTTTATCCGTTAAAACTGGATTTGGTGTATGTTTTTTTTCAGTGTTGTCCAACGTGAAAGACTTTGCTTTAATTGAGAGAACAAGCAAGCCAGATTATGGAGGTAAGATTGTAAATGACTTGTAAAGACTAGAATTGAATAAGACAACATGATGTGCACGGTGATATCTAGTTATCGTCTGCATGAGAGACTTGTCTTTGCTCAAATTTCAAGTGTTGCTGCAATTGCTGTGTACAATTGCAGGCGATCTTCACTCAAATTCAATGCATTTCTTCAAAGTTACATGTCTTGACATCGGAGAACAGGTGAGTTCAACTTGTGCATTGCATCCAAGTAATAGTGGAGTCAGTTTTGATTCATTTCATTTAACTTAAAAATCATGGATTCTAATTCTACTCCCTCTCTGAGCAAGGCAAGATGGCCTATCCTGGCTGGTTAATAGTGTTTAACTTCTGAAGGGAGTAGTTTGAAGGTTCTTTCGAGACGTTACATTGACGATCACAAATCTCGCCATTTGACTGACATAAATCCTTTTTCTTTTGCTAACACGCAGAAACATGGTTAAGATCAATTTGTTGGCACTCTGGTGGTGATTTAATGTTGCACAATTTGAAATCTGTTCAGTTGAGTATTTGAAACACTATTGATGAGGGCCTATCTGGTCTCAGGACCTAAAGCATATACTTTGAGTTGAGTGCCATTGGAGAGAGTGGTGCTGTCTCTGTGTCAATGCCTGGCCAGTATGAACTTTTTCCTCAGAAGAATTATTGGTTGCAAATTGAATTCCTTCCTCGTTGACAGCTCATGTGTATCTGTGGTATAGCGTTCAAGGCATCCTGAGTATGATTTCCGTCACATCCAATATTTTCATTGTGACTAGGATGTGGTTTAATTGTCAAGGACCCTGAGGAACACAAGCCATTCCTTTGCTGGGCGGCTCTTGATGTTAAGGAAAACATTGCTTTTGTTTGAATCTATTCCTGCGTAATTACATAAACATGTAATTTGTTACTCTTTGCAAAGGTTTGGTTTTAGAGTTATGAAATGCATGCAATATACACTGAAACCTGTCTATAACGGTCACCTCTGGGACCTGAGGAAAATGACCTTTATAGACAGGTGGTCTTTCTGTCCAGGCAGCTTTCTATAGAGAGTGTGATTTTGGGGTTATGAAGAATGGCCTTTGTACAAAGGTGGCTGCTCTATAGAAGTGCCGCTAATACAGGTTTGACTGTATTATGTATTTTCTTCACATATACTCAGAGTCCTGTTGAGTTTGTTGCCCTTGTACCTCATCAAGGAGTGCCACATGTGTGCATAGATTCAAGCTAAGCAAATGTTCATCAATTCTCTATGGTCTGGTTTCATCATTGTTTCCGGTCTATTTCTCACAAGGTACTTGATGGGCTGATTGGCAACAGGCCGACTGCCAAGAACAGATTTCCAGCCAACTCCACCACAAATGTCCGGTAATAACATTTCCACTCACTGCAAGGAATCACAAACTACTTGTGAAACAATGTTTGAGAAGTAACATGGTGGCTTATGAGTACTTGAGCTTATCACCACTCTTGGTTTAATGTCTTGGTTAGATTGATTGATTGATTGATAGTAGATATATTTCAAGACATATAAACAGAGAAATACAATAGTAAGTGGATAACTACAAGCGAGATACATGTTTGAGATTATGACTAGGGTAATATTGCGTCTGTTTCTTGATGCCTATGATACAATTTACAGGTAGAATATAAAGAATAATTAATTTACAAGATCGTTCATGATAGTTGAGATTTGGCAAAATGTCGAGCACAGCTTTTGAAGGACTGTGGCTGACTGCTGTTGGCGATCACTTCTGACAATTCGTTTAGGATCTTTGGCCCACGATAACCAAATTGTAGCTTGGACCTGTCTGAGGTGACCGTGGGTAGGCTGTACTGTTTCGTCTTTGAGGAGCGAGTTTCTCGAAGTTTTATGGTGTAGCGAAACAGCTCCATCAGCTCGTCACCAATGTCTGTCTGTCTGTCTGTCTGTCTGATTATTGTTTGGTTGTTTGTTTTTTTCTTGTGTATTTATTTGTTTACTGTATTTTCTTGCTTGTTTGTTTGTTGATCATCAGCATTAACATTAATGACATAGAGTGAAAACACAACAATGGATTTATATTGTTTGCAAATACCATCTGCAAAGATGTAGTACATATGTAAATCCTTGTTAAATAGGCTGCCGTACGGATGTGTTGTTTCTTGCACGAGGTCATTTTCACAGTTACTTGCTGCAGTGCTATTTGTCGTATTGTAGCGAAGTTGTTTGATGTTATATTTCACTCTAAAGTGTCAAACGATTACTGATAGATGATGAATACTGACTGATTACATGCAGCTGTATGCTTGGTTTGTCTCTTGTAGATTCAAATGTGCTGTTCCCGCATCGATAAGCCTTGAGCCAGACATTGTCTATCCTGTTGTCGATGGCCACCGCATGACGATTGACAGCTGTCAAGATGGATCAAAACATGTATGGAATTTGAGATGCTATTTATATTATATTGCTGTCTTGAGTGGCATCCCAACGGAGCAAACAATTACGACCGTTATAAGACAGATCACTAATAGAGAATAGAAGGCCAGTCTGTTGGCACTTTTTGTTTGAGATAGGAGAACATTCAAATGAGCCTCATTGAAGTCTTGAAACTTATTCTCTTGCATAGTTGATTCTAGCATATTGATGATATGTTTGATACGACCAGGTGTCCTTAGCTACTATCTTCAGGTGATATCTTCAAATAGAACAGAGTTTTCTGACTTGTGTTCAGTTCCACGTGCGTTTAATCTCCATTTTTGTCCTTGGATGGCAAAATATTCACTGTACTGTAAAACCTGTTTATAATGGTCACCTCTGTGACCTGAGAAAACTAACCGTTACCTTTACAGACAGGTAGCCTTTTTGTCCAGGTTGATTTCTATAGAAAGTGTCATTTTTGGGTTATGAAAAGTGGCCTTTAAAGACAGGTGGCCTTTCTGTCCAGGTTGATTTCTATAGAAAGTGTCATTTTGGGGTTATAAAGATTGGCCTTTATACACAGGTGGCTGCTCTATAGAGGTGGCCGTTAATACAGGTTCGACTGTATGACATTTATGACAACATTACTATTCAACCGGTTTAGATCCCTGTTCGGAACAACCGTCAACTCAAGGTCTTTGCTACCATTCGCGATGACGAGGGCAATGTTTTTGGCGACATCTCCAGTCTGGATATCCAGTGGTCATCAAGTAACAGCTTTCTTGGTCAAACTGTGCACAAGAAAACACAGCGTGAGATGCAAGCAAAAGATGGCCACTTCCAACCAAAAGGTGAGTGTCTACTGACCAAATAAAGTGGTCAGAAAGAAACTTGATCTAAGGCTCTTCAGTTAAGCATGTCTGCAGCGCACACTGCAATGGTATGTGACTTCCAATATTGTGAACTAGCATTTTGACATTAAGTTTTGAATTACTGCCTGCTTGCATTATGATCTGGAGAACATGGCGGCTATTTCACTTGGGTTTTCTATCAAATGCTAAACAATTTCATCTCCACTGCTCATACTGGCTCTGCTCTGTTTCGAAGTAGTTGCTGGTGTGGAATACCGTCGAAGGCGCCTGGCGTCCTTACCTTTTCAGCTGAATGTGTTGTTGTTTGACTGTCATCTTTGTTGCCTTATTATGCGAGAGCTGTTGCTGAATCTATCTGCAGGCTATCAGGTAGTCAAATTGGCAAGTGATGTTGGAAAGATTACAATCCAAGCCAGAATCGCAGGTTATATCGCAAGTGTGATGAAGACTTTGCCAATCAAACGCGAGGTAGGCCTCATCTGAAGCAGTTTAAGTACAAATCAAACCAATTGATAACATGGACAGTTACTTACCTGCCTTAAAAAGTAATTTCTTTAATATTACTTCTCACAATTCTAATTAATTAGATAACTGTAACATTTTTAATTTATTAGTCTGATAAAATGCAATAGAAGATGGAATAAAACAAGACACAATTCTGTAGAGATCATTAATTTCTTTTGCTCTGTAAAACTTTGGCTGGTAATCAGTTTCACAAATTCGTTAGCAGTATGAGCTGTGCCAGTAGAAGCATTGCAATTACATACCCAACCGATGCCATATAAGTGAGGCCTGTTGCGTATGTTGAATGTTCATCGTGCGTTCACATTATTGATATTTCATTAACATTGTGTTTACATCTCATGTTACATGCCTCTGATGTTTGTCATGCGTGCACACTATTGATATTCCATTGACATTGCGTTTACACTGTGTCTATATTTCAGTGGTTGTCATTTAAAGCCTCTGTTTCAAGCGGCATTCATCTCTCGTTGGTGTTCTCTCCTGTCCTCAGTCCAAAGTCGTTGGTGATGTTGAATCACCATGACAACAAGGTTTGTCTGGTCTTATCGTTTTTGCTCTTTGCTGTTTGTCCAGTGTCGTGATTTGTTCACTAATACAGTGAAGCCAATCTATAATGGTCACCTTTTGAACCCAAGGAACATGACCTTTATAGATGTTATGATCTTAGCATAAGGTCACTGTTTAAGTAACACGCAAGTGAAAACAAGGTCTCTCCGTAAATGCGTGTATTCAATACCACGGATAAACACAACTGAAACGGACAAAGACCTGTGATTACATGGCAGATCTATAATTACTCTGCCGGGGGTACGTGCTGATAATAAAATGAGTAAAGCAGTAAACTGGGTGTGCATACTGCATAGTAAATAATTGTGGAAGTATACTTATCCCAGCAATAGACAGGTAGCCTTTCTGTCCAGGTTGATTTCTATAGCAAGTGTCATTTTGGGGTTATGAAGAGTAGCCTTTATGCACAGGTGGCTGTTCTGTAGAGGTGGCCGCTAATACAGGTTTGACTGTATAATCGTTTGTCTTTTTGATAGGTTTCTCTTCAAATCGCTGGCGGATCAAAACTTTTCGTTGTTAAAAACACCAATCCCGCAGCTGCTAAGTTATTATACGATCAATCCGCTATGATCACGGTAGGATGCAGACATTGTTTTCTGTCGGTCTTTTTCCATCTGTTCGTATCTTTTGAGGTTCAATTTGGTTTGCTCTTGTGTTTCAGGTTTCTCCTCACGCTGAAGGGAAACTCACCGTCAAGGTTTACGATGTTTGTCTCGACTTAAAGGCACCTGCTTCAAGTGACGTCCAGCTGTCTGACGTGTATGCCATCTCATCTGTCGTTCCTGACAAGGTGTGCTAACTCATCAATGTTGCACGATTTATTACATGCTTATGTTCATGTTAAAACATGTGTAAAAAGAGAAAGAAGAACTAGTTGCTTTCCATTGCTGGTTAAATATTACCCGTCTCCTAATTTGCTGCAGAA
Source organism: Calvadosia cruxmelitensis (assembly GCA_900245855.1). Taxonomy (NCBI): domain Eukaryota; kingdom Metazoa; phylum Cnidaria; class Staurozoa; order Stauromedusae; family Kishinouyeidae; genus Calvadosia; species Calvadosia cruxmelitensis. The sequence goes on along the minus strand of OFHS01003000.1, from coordinate 734 downwards.
CGCTGCAAAAGAAAAGTACTCCTTATTTTGACTTTCCATTGTGGTAGGAGTATCTAACTAGGCCTCTGTGATGTGGACTCTTAGAGCCAATTTGGCAAGTGGATTGCAAGCAATGAAAATAATAAACAAATGCTATTGAAAGCTTATTGGTTTATTCAGAATAAATGATGATGATGATAATGAACAAATGCATATGAAAATATAGAACCGAAGGTGATACTATTTATAAACAGTATAAGGGACAGTATCTGTTGGGATATCAGCCCAGCGCCACTGTAAGAAGGAAGCTCCAAGGTGACACTTGTTGATGTTTGCTTTTAATGTGTTGTGTTGTTTGGATTTGGTTTCGTTGTTTGCTTTATTGCCTTTGTTATTGATGCTGATAGGTTGAACTTACCAAGACCATTAAGGCGTCTGTTCAGATCTTCAACTCAGATGATCAGCCGATCAGCGTAGTGGATATGAATCTAATGGGCTTACAGCATCGTCTTTCTGCAAGCTTACTCACAGTCAGGTAGGGATGATCATTAGCATCTGCCGGGAAGGGCTGTAAAGGAAACAGGAAAGAAATATTGGGTAATTTTGCTTTATTACGCTCCAAATGAGCACCTTGAAGGAGGAGTCTTATAGATGCATTTTTGCTTTGAGCCACGATTCGCGAAATATCCGGACTGGAACCATTGATCTTACTATCCACTTTTGCCCCCCCCCCCATTACTCCCTCCCTTGACCCT
>OFHS01002999.1:8367-18546 GCA_900245855.1 Calvadosia cruxmelitensis | reverse complement strand
CAAGGACAGTCTTTGTGGTCCCAGGCGGCACCATGGATACGTGATGGAATGGTGATGGGGTGTGGTGTGTTTCCCTGAGGGTTGCCGCATTCAATTTCTGCAAGTCCACTGTCCGACGGGGACTACCGTCCTTCTTGGGTGCCACCACCATGCGGGAGCACCAGACTGTAGGAGTGCCCTGGGGGACGGGCTCAATGATGCCTAGCGCTACATCCCTGTCTAGACCAGCTTTCACATCAACCTTCCAATGATGGGGTACTGGGATCGGGCAGTGCACGGCTGAGGGAAGGGCATCCTGGCGAAATGTGATGCCAAGAGGCTCCCCAGTCATTATTTGCAGGGGCTGATGGGGGCACGTGTTGAAGGCACTAGCTGAGAAATGAACCAGAATCCATTGCTCAAGTTTGGCCCGGTTGGCCGTGACAGCGGCAAAGGGCAGCGCGGTGGGCTGTGGTGGAACTGGTGCCCGCCTAGGGCATGTACATGGCTGTGCAGACTTGGAAGATGTTCGTGGGGGAATCTGCTGGGCGGCCACGGCACTTTGTAGGACAGGGAATGAATGTGGAATGACTTGCAGGTCCTTGAGTGTGGCCTTGGAGAGATACATGCCGGTGATATTCCGGGATATGTAGATGACCTGTCGACTGGTCTGGCCTTGCGCCTGGATGCTGACGAGTAGGGCCCCCATTAGGTCGAGAGGTGTATTAGTCACCCCCTTGATTTTGTGACGCGTCGCAACCAGGTTCGAGGGGCTACAGTTCAGCTTCTGCAGGAGCTCCGGCCCGCTCGTACAGATTTGCGCACCAGTATCTGCGCAGGCGGTTGTGACGGCCATATGGGGCGAGTGACCTTGCCAGCGTTTGCCAAGCCTTTTGTGGGAGTCTTGCATAATGGATATCGACACATCCAGCATAGGTGGGGGCACAGATGCTTGAGGGGCAAAGTCAGATCCATCCCACACTAGATGTGGGCAAGGGACATCCACTTGCGATTGCTCAGTATCGTGAGAGTGACTTGCAAAGACGAATGACGTATCTGGGCTCTCTGCAGACACCATAGCACTCGCAGTGGTAGTAGGCGCAGCTACTTCTGCCTTGGGAGCACGTGCTGGCTGTAGACAGGCAGCTTGGAAGTGACCCTTGGTTCCACAGTTTCGACAAATTGCTGAAAAGGCCGGGCAGTCCTTCCTGGCCATGGTCCGCCCATCTCCATGGGACCTTCGACCACATCCTTTGCAGGGGTATGGAGTTCCCCGTTGGTTATGCTGCGGTGGTTGGTGTTGCTGCTTCTTGTACTGGCTCATCTGGGCCGCCAATGATGTATGTGTCACCTCTGGATTTAGCTTGGACGTCGACTGTTCAGTCGTCTCGAGGCCGACTAACCGGTCATATTTCTCTTTGAGGGTCTTATGAGAGCTGGCCTCGCCTAGCACTTTGCTTTGGTGATCCGTATTGTGTAGGCCCGCAATCATTTGTCCTGCAATCATGTCATCTGCATAGCTGACCCGAGCCTTGCACGATACATCAGAGCAACTACACACAAACTCACAGAATGCAGCTTGATTTCGGAGCCGTGCTACAAAATGGGTGACGCTCTCACCCTCCGACTGACGTATCTGATGGAATGTCTGCCGGTGTACTTCAAAATGTAGGCCCCTGACCGCTACTGACTTTATGTGGGCCAGCAATTGTTCCTCCGAGCATTCTCCTAGAGGCCCACTACCAACCAGATTGAATAACAGCTTGCTCACCTCCGCGGAACACGCCGACCTTAGCTCGTTCTTCACATCCACCAGCCGCACTAGCCTGGTCATGTCTTTGTACCTGCTCCATGAGTCTACAAAGACGGCCCAGTCACTATCGCTCGCGCCCAACTCGATAACTGGTCTGTCGGGACGTTTGGTGAGTACAGCTGATTGGTTCGTATGGCTCTTGCGAAGCTCAATGTTTTCCTTTTGCAGCTGGATCATCTGCTTCATCAGGTCAAGCATTGACACCTGCGATTCGTCTTTCCCTCCGTCTGACATGGCAATGACTGTTCTTCCGCTAGATACGCAAGGATGTAACAAGGCTTGTGAAAAGGTCCGATACTAATTAAGAGCTTGACCCTACTCGCAGCGCCATGTAGAATTGAGCAGTCAAGCACTGGGTACAAGAGACGAGCCAGGCGAGAGTCTAACAACAGAATGTAATCATGCCAACGTGCACGCTCAACTAAACAAGGGTAAAACTGGTAGGCCTAATGGGCCAGCCTCAGGCGTACTGCCTGAGCCTCCCTTTACACATCTCTACAGATACCAACTAGCCCTCAGCGTAATAAAACAATCGCCTATTCAAACATTTCACAGCTTGCATCCAAGGACTTCGAGGTGTTGTTACATTGCTGATGCAGACATTGACTTTGTGGTTGAGTAGCTTCACTGATTGCTGTTGGAATCTATGGAAATTGCCAAAATTCTTGTATAAGAACGGCAAGTGGGTCAACAAATGACAATAGTTTGGCAATTCCTTCACACAGAAGGTTTTACGGAAAAGAAAGAGGAACGACGAAGAAATTTTTAATAGTTCGTCACTGTCACTTTCATCAGCTGACTTAATGAATGACCACAGGCTTTGCCAAGCTGAGAATGTTTCTATAAGTTGCTGCACATTCTTCGCTTTAAGGCCGGAGCAAAATAGCTGAAGCTTGTCCTCTGAGAACACATTGCTGAGGAGTTTTGCTCTCATTTTCCCCGTCAATTTAGAAAATTTTGTGCCTTCAACATCTTTTAAATTAAATCCGGTAACTCCCTCAGCTTGGCAAAGATCAAGAAACTGCTTTCTCCCATCATCTTTCAGCATGTCCAGGGTTCGAGCAAACAGCTGATCAGTTATTCTGAGATACATGTGGGTGTATCTATAATAACGAAGTCGAACAATGAACTGTCCACCAGTGGCTTCCGCTTGTGTAGGTTATAGCCTGGGTCTCCAGGCCGCAACGAGGGAAGTTTCAATGCTCCATCAGAGTATTGTTGCCATCTTTTCTTACAGCTCATGCTTTTTCCACATTCATGCCACTTGGCCTTGTCACAGGCACAGTAGATGCAGCTTTCCCTGCCATTGGCACTCTTGAATCCAAGAACAATGAGGAGCGACTTATAGTCCATAACTAGGTAGTGCTTGAGTGTATATCCTGGGATTTGCTGTGCAATTAAATCAGGTACAGATCCCCAGAAGCCACTCTTTTGATGGAGATCATAGTCTTCACTCCCTGGAAAACAATCCAATATCAGAATAAAAATCAATAGATTATTCAAAACTAGAACACTATTCCATAAAATACTTTGCAAGGGAGCCTCTAGGCGTAATGAATTGAAGCCTTTACTAGTACCGTCACTACAAAATGGCCTGTCTAATGCAGTGCAAATAGACGGAGCAAATAGGATACAAAGCCTTTGTGTGTGAATAGCAACAACAGAGTCAATTAGATCATCACATACATCTATCCTGAAAACCACAAATGAATGCATAAATAATTACTAAAACAGAACTGTTGACAGAAAAAGTGCAATCAATTGCAACAGTATATCACCTGCACCTTAAGCTTTTGTTTGCATCATTTATTGACCACAGGACTGTTAGCAATCAACACCTTAAAAATACACTTGATTGCGAACTTGTGAATATTATTTAGAGCTATTAATAGACTTATGGTAAAACAAATGGTTTTTGAGATGGTGGATGGTAAACGGCGCCAAGGTGGGCAGGCGAAATGATGGATCGATTGGATACATGAGCTGCATCGAGAACATCACTATTGAAACATTCTGCAGCCCTGGCCTCGGTTGTCTTTACATCTAGTGCTCCGCAGTACCGAACATCGAGCGAGTTGGCGGCATTTTGTGCATGAGATCACAGCGCCTGTTGCAGGTATCTGACAGAAGCAGCAGCAGCATGCAATTACAGTGTCACCTACAGTAAGCTAGTGTGACTAGTTTGTGGTCCAGTTACAGCAGTGCAAACAAGGCAAACAACTGCAAATATATTCAAGTGTCATGATCATACCTTCAATGCCAGCAAGAGGCGCAATGTTTTGAAGTTTTTTAGATCCGTCAATAATTGTTGCTGAGAATACACACCCAGATCGAAATTTGCCTAAGCAGTGGCCATCTGCAGAGAATTTCACGTCCAAAGTCCCCTTGGGGTGTGTTTGCACTAGCTTCTCAAGAATAGCAGCAGGGACTGCTGCGCTGTCATTCGCAATTTGGCGTGCATGTTGCACTTTCCTGATTGTAGGCTGGTGACTTCCTATGGTGACAAGAAAACTAGTATGAACACAGTAGTACATACGTATTTGCAGATGCAGTTTGATAATAACATATCGAGGAAACATAGAAGCTGAAACTCTTGAAAAATTAAAAAGCAAAACATCACAGATAGAACCACATTAAAGATGAAATAATAATAATAATTCCGTGGTTCCTGGAACAGAGATATCAGTGCGGCTCAGAAACAAAACTTCACAACGAACAACAAAGCTAAAATATGAAACAGCAGCATATTAACAAATCACAAATAGACTTACAGGCTGTGCTACTAGGCAATATGTAACAACCAGTGACGAGCATGAGAAGAAATATTAATGTCTCCACAAGATTAATCATAGAATGGTGCCACTGTGTTACAAACGTAATAGGATAGCCTAGACAATATTTGCAAAATGCAAATTACCTTTCAAATGCTCGTATTTTCTTTGTGAAATTCCCATGGTATCGAGTCTCCTACTCATCTTTCGAGGCGGAATCTTGGGGACAACAACCACATTCTCATTCCCACTGAGCTCTTTGAGCTGCTTCAGTATTAGTTTCTTTTTTCTCTGAATAGTACGTTTACTTCTACCAGGCTGGCGCTGAATACTTTCCCTCATAGCCATGGCAGTCAACTTGCTTTGAGCATCATAAAGCTGCTGTTGCAATACTGTAATCTGCTGCTTTAATCGATGAATGCCATTATCAGGGACAACAAGTTTGCAGTCAAATTTTCCAAAATGTTCTGATAACAGCAGTTGTGTAAACGTTTCCATGACATTCCTTCTTGTTCTGAGCTGCAGCCACTTGCTCTTTATCCTTAGAAATTTCATCCTAACGTTCTCTTCAACAACAACGTCACAATCCATGGCAACAAGCTTCAAAACAGCAGCAGAAATTGTGGAAACATTAATTGATCCAACTGCCCCACTTAAATTAGACTCGAGCATGACTGCAAACAGTTTTTCATAGCTGATCGGTTCAATGATCGTCGTCATCGCCAACAAATTCTTTCTCGACAGATACACAAGCAGTAACTTTTACAAGCTCAAGGTACCTCACCTTTCTTGTTTTCACTTCCACTTCACTGACTGAAGTTCTTATATCAGCTTCCAGATGGCTGAGAAGAAGAACTCTCCTTGAACCCACCAGCCAAGCGCTTGAAAACGACGGCGAAACCTTGAAATTAAGACGTCTGCAGTTTGTTATTTTACGATTGATTTGCTTTACAAGAACTTCCCACGCCGCTCTGCACTCGTAGCTACTTCCACGTTTCATTTAGAGCAATTCTTAAGCACAGCGCAAAGTCAACATCAACAGCTCTGTCGAAACGTGTTGGCAGCCATGATAATTGTCGACAAAGGCGAACTTTCTGCATTCTGGCGCCTTTTTGAGGCAAATTTACACGCATGCGCAATACAGTGTGTCGTTCTGCTCACGCTACGACGTATAGAAACGAGCCACGCGGAGTCGTCAAGGTCTCAACGCAACCTACTGGTTTTCCGGGTGGGGAGAAGATAAATGAGACCCAACCGTGGAGCTAGTGCGGGAGGGGGTAGGAGTGGGCTGGTTTACAGGAACGATCGCAGGCTTTTCCGTGGGCCATTGACACCAAGGCCGACACAAACGCGCCTGGTTTGCGTAGAAAATATGACCACGGCAAATACGAGCGCGTTGGCCGTCGTAACATCCCCTTATCTTATCTTGATCGTATCTACGTGTGGGTTGACGGGAAGGACGAGACTCATTGTAAGAGCGAGCAGGCGGCGGCGCTGATGGCGCGGTTGCCGGTGAGACAGCAGGGAAAACAGGATCCGTGCGCGGCTGACTAACGGCATTAACGGTATCATGCGGGTCATGCTCCACACAGTGTCGGCTATGCGAACAAACTCCGCAGACGGTAAATCTACGTGGGCAACAAGAAGCTCCCGGACACGACTAGGTACAGATTTTAACAAACGATGATGAACGAGTTTATCGGTAGCGGCAATCCCCGAGGCGGACAAACAACTGCGGATACGCATGGCATTAAACAAAGACTTAAGGCCATCTAATGAGATATCACCTAAGCCTTCCTCAAGCCGCTCTTGTTCGCTCTTTCGGAAGACAGCCAGCAATTTTTCTTTTAATAAAAAGTTAAGGGTTGGGGGCAGTAAATATGTCATCGCTTACCACCAAAGGCCAGATATTGAAATTATGTTTTCTCTGAAGTGAAGCCACGCAGGTTGAATAAACATTCCAGTTGGTGGAACCAAAAGGCAATGTGAAGTCGGAGGAATGGTGGAACTTTCAATTTTCCGGAAATATGGGCCACGGGAACGGTGTGTGTCGATGTAGGAGGCGAGAGGACATCATCCAATGGCACGGAGACGGCAGCAGGCAGATCACGAGCGGGGTCACCATTTGTGCTAGTCGGGGTGTCCATCGTTGTATGGGCGTAACTGAGGTATGTAAGTAACTGAGGACTCAAAGAAGAGACGGTTGCGTGTGTTGAGTCACAAGCAAGAGAGAGATTTATTGCTATTCATCACACTTATATAGTGGTGAGGTAATACGGAAACGAGGTTTACATGGGAACGAGGACTCCGTACTCGGAACCAGGACACATGTGCCCTTTCTGATTGCGTTAGGGAAAGAGGGATGAATATTCGATGAAATTTCTAAACTTGCCGCAGCTTTTTTTGCGGCCTTCAATACTTCACTTCTCTTCGACTTTGAAGAAAAATAAACTTTGATAAAGCGCTTGCGGCTCTTGTCATGCGGGGTTTTCCCTAATCGATGAAGTGACATAATGCCTCTACCAGGTTCCTAAATCCCCACGTGGCTAAGCAACTCTCCGACAAAGATGGCGTCTTCGCCATCGTTTGAGTTGTCATCAACATCAGAAATTACAATTTCGTATTGCCTTCGTTCAGCTTCGAGAGCCACCGTCACAGCACTGCTCACTTGTTTCTTGATTTCCAGAGAGGATAACTGATGCTTTGCGATTGAAGTGGCCATGCCACTGATCGTGTTCGTAAGCTCCTCAACTTTTTTCTCCAACGCCGTTGTCTGGGTCAACAATTCCTTCATTATTGTAACGCACAGTGGGCATGAAGTAGAAAGTTTCTTCAGAGTTAATATCTCTGAAGTCTTGCAAGACGAGTGTAAGGACGAACATGTAGCATGGAAATATTTCTCACAGTGCACACATTCGAGTAAATCAGATGAGTTGATATCAACATCCTTCTTGTGGCAGATAATACAATGTTTTCTCCTGGTAGACATGAGTGTCGGTAAGTTGTAGCTTCGCAATTTCAACAACGGTTGTTTAATTCCATGTAAAATATTGTAATATTATAATCGGGAGGAGCGCTGAGAAAACGCGACTGTCCTCGACTATTGCGCAATATATGAGATTCTGATATGAGATGAGATTCTGCAGAACATTGAACTTCAAGGTTCTAATGCCATAACCAAGAGAACGCCTAAAATAGGAGATGTTGATTGATGCCGCACTCACAACATCCCTTGAGTTAATAAGGATGCAAGGACAATCCTATTAACTTTGAATCCTGGAGTGACTGCTGCTAGCATACCTAAACCATAAGTTCTGAGCATATTTCGTCAACATTAATTCCTCCTGAAACAGCAGCATTTTGTTCAAAGGACATTACTTCTTTGTAGGGACTGCAGAAACCAAGCTTGTGAAGCAAATCAACTAGGAAGTGGGACGCAAATTGATGATGGAGTTGGATCGCAAGTCCTAATTACAGTGGCAATAATAAAATGCCTGGTCTTTTTTCTGAGCAATAGCTTGTCCTAAGGCTGCAACAACAAGATCATTGTTTTTCCCTCCTATAATTCCCCTTAACAGCATTTTCAACGAATCTGGAAGACAGCTCAAACTATTTTCAACATCACACATTGAAGAACTTGTTGAAAAGAATTCAGATTTACTTTCCATTTCTTTGATGTCAGCTTTAATCAGACGTGCAGCTGATTTCAAGATGTTTGCTTTTTGTCAACAGAGCTCTCACGTTGCATTGCATGAAACTCATTCAAAATTACATCTGCGGTCTTTCACAAAGTTACTGCATTACTTTTGCCATTATTGGATGTAATCACTATTCTTTCCGTTAAATGCTCTTTTAGTCTTAACTTCATGTGCTTTTGGCTGTATGCTGCAGTCTCTGACCCTTTCAAAACTGATTCCATTTTCACAACAAGATCATTAACTGTAATTTGTTCATTGTATCATTCTCTTCTAAAATACGTGCAACTGATAGGAAGGCCTCTAGTCTTTCAACCTCAACAGGTCTACCTGCTTTTTTCTTTTTGGAGCAGTTTATTCATCTTCAAATGGGGCAGGAGCTTGCTTTCCAGTCCTTAAATTTACGCTACAGAGACTCAGTGATAAACTGCATCCGCTGCAAGTAAATCTATAACGTTCTCGATTCTGAGCTTTACATCCCCCCACTTATCACTCCTTTCATTGCAAACATCTAATATTGACTGTCATGGTGCATCTCAAGAGTAGAAACCTTACAGATCTGGCTAGCAATAGTGGCTACCACATTACAACAGAAAAAGCAGTGTGCTACAGACGAAAATCGCTCACATTCTGAACGCCTATATCGAACAGATCTACTTGGCTCTGAGTTACTATCACCTACTAATAGGGACTTTTTCGAAAGTTCTGCCTTGATCCTTGTAGGGTTGCAAAAGTCACGACGACAAGTCAAATGAACACTGTCCCCTGGATTAGCAAGTACAGTTGTGTTTTGCCGCAGTTCACTTGCTCTATTTATACCAGCACTACCTTTGGTAGTAAGTGTGACCCATTCTGAGTGATTAGTTTCAGCTAAATTGTGTTGGCAAATAACCCACAGATTTGTAGGCTTACTCATCACCCTTGCTGCCTTGCTCAATGCCCACAACGATTGTAAACCTCCAAGAATAATATATTATTAAGGATGAATTCATTGCATATATAGCAAACAAGGAAGAAAAGGAAGAAAGGATAAAACTAAACAGCTGCACCAGCACTTGGAATAGCAAGGTAAACAGTAAAAGGCCTAGCCTACAAGTTCAATTTTCAAGCCGCTCTGGCGAACAAACAAAACGGACACTCCCAAACCGTGAAGACGAGTAGAAAGGAGAAGAAATGATTCTGAGGGCTACGAAAAGTCGAAAATACATCTGTTTGTACAAATTTGAATTTGCTGCAATAGCTATACGTGGAATTGAAAACATGTACCAGTTTCAATTCAGCGAGGAAGGGAGAAATAGAGAAGTTCTAGAGGGAAAAAATGCTTTTAACTGGCTCCAAATCCTAAAAGAATGTGCTAGAGGAAGAATCACTCGTTGTGTGACCTCGTTGGCTGATCCAATTGAACCGATTCCCCGCGAGACAAGCAGCAATGCAGTGTTGCATTTGAAAGATGTGCTGACCTTCCTTACTGGTTGCCCTGAAATTATACCACACCAAAGAGGTACGATCTGCATTAATCACACTGAACAAGAAGGATAGAGACAAGTTTATGTAAACACGTGTTCTTTGAAGCTGACAGTACCTTGCAACAGCATGTACACAGGTGCTCTGGAAGAATTTATAGAACATTTTTCTAATGACATGTACGACAGCCCTGCATTTGGCAAAGTCTGAGCCTTACCTTTGGGAACTGTCTGCTATGAGCTGTAATACCGTAAGATTCATCATCATTGGTTTTCTGCCTTAAGGCAGGTTCTAGGCATGTAGCAACGCCAATTCTCTCTGTCACGGGCTCTCCTCTTCATCGTGTTGTAAGACTCATTCACTTCTCGCATGTCATCCAACATCATTGCTCTCTTTCTTCCTCTCGGTCGTTTTCCTTCTATTCTTCCTTCGATTGTATCCTTCAGTAAACTTTCTC
>OFHS01002998.1:0-14617 GCA_900245855.1 Calvadosia cruxmelitensis | reverse complement strand
CTGCGCATCGTCGTTCAAATGTGATGTCGACCGTTGAATTCCTCTTCAGGACGTCAACTGCGTCTTGGTGATCGAGCTGGCGAAAGTCAACGCCGTTCACCTAAAAAAACAAGTAAACGAACCATTAAGCCACGCAGAAAGAAAGACGTCATCACAGGTCCAGAACTGCAGCGAGACGCAATTAGCATGCGATATCGGTCGATCATAAAATATAAAATATACGCCGACACAATTTGGCCGTCACCACGCAACAGGATGCGCAGCGACGCAAATCGCCATGCGCGATGCTAGAAACGAGTCGCATGCATATTGCAAAACAGCCAATGGTCCTCTATAAACCAAACACGCTCATCTTCGCATCGCACGAACTTAGGTCAGAGTGCATTGATGTGTAAAGCAACCAGCTACGATAGAAACTCACCTTGAGGAGCTCATCTCCAACTTGGAGTAAATCTCTGGCAGGGCCATCAGCGAGAACTTGAGACACATAGACACCCTTCAACAGCAAACAAAATAATTATGCAAATACGAGAAACAATGCAATGACGTCATAACAGATGTATAAATTAGCATAAAATAGAATACATTTTCTTGAGGTCATTTACCTTTCGAGGGGTGTATTGCTGTCCAGCAGTAGCACTGTCGCTGCCACTGCTGACGCTGAAGCCAAGGATTGGATTCTTTTCAATCACAACACGAAGCTAAAAAAACAATAAAATATAAATAACTATACCACGCGATAATGCAGAAGATATGTAGGGGCCGACGAGAACAGGAGAACACCTACCACGGCATTCTGCTCTGGGATGGCCGGACAGTCTGCTAGAAAAGGGAAACAGATTCCAAAAACATCAATAACATCATTCAGAAAACATAATTGCAACACTAATGAACAATCTTCGTTCAAATGTGACGCTGACCGTTTCTCCACGAAAGAGGCTCATCCTCCAATTCGACACTGCCCAAGCCAGAGTCTGAGCTGAGCTTCACTTGGCGACCAACCATGACGTCATCATCATCATGCCGAGGCGATAAAAACTTAAAACAGCAATAGAAACAAATTCAAGATGGCCATCTGCCGCACTTCAGTTGCCAACGATAGCCAATAAAAAGATTCATGAAATAGTAAAGGATGATAAGAAGTTTGGCAATCATACGCCGTGCATTTGTTGTCCGTTTTCTAGTTGCGATTCGTCGGCGCTCTCTTGAATCCGAAAGGACACATCACTTTCCAATCCTTGCTGCTCCAGCTGCTTCAAAAGCATTTCCTCTTCAGCTTGAAGCGATGAAGATCTTTCGATGTGGTTGTTGTCGCTCACCGTCGCTTGACTTTGACTCGAAGACGAGGCAGCCGGACCAACATAGTAAGGCTGAAAAAATAGTATTCACATCGAGTTCAAATAAAATGTAATTCGCCATACAGAGTAACACACAGACAACTGCTGTGAATAAAATCAAAATGGGTCTCGTCCTACCGGGTGATGAGGATGCTGTTGGTGATGTTGCAATTCAATGGCGTCGAGTTTGTCACGTGGGTTGACGGTGTGCGGTGGATGAGTTTCAGATGATCCGTGACCGCCGTGTCCCTTAGCAACGGCAACATCTCGAAAGTGCTGGATGCGTTCACGGATGTCCTTGGGAAATGGAGTCGGTTGGCGCGAAAGACGAACCTGCCACAAAACAAAGACACTTCTGCTGAAACACATGAGCCATGTCTGTCTTGTAAATCCATACGCATGACACACAATGGAAGCGAAATAGCTAAGAATACGCGCAACTGCGACGAGTGATAATTTTACCACTTGCTGGTCGTCTTCGTCCAAATCGAATAGAACCGAAGTCCGTTTCTTCCATTCATCTTCAAATAGGGAGGCATGGAAACTACTCTGCTCCTGGTCTATACTCACTGTGAGCGACAGGAAAGAAATAACAAACGAATAAATGACGAGTTGAAATGGGTTGGTACTTACTACCAATATCTCAAAGGTATTTCATACACCACTTGCTACAATGAGGCTTTAACACGTGATAGAGTGCGTGTGGATGACCGGAGGGCATAACACAACGGACAGCCAAAAGAAGCTGACCGCCACTGACCTCCATCAGTCTCGCTTTCTGTGAGTTGCTGCGGAAACATGTAGCAGGTTAAATGGCGCTTGTTTGTTGCTTCATCGATCTCAGTTTGCAGAGGAATCAACGGCTTGGACTGGAATGAAAGCAGAGAAATAAAACCAGTCAAGCAAAACCCACTACAGCCAAGTATGTTTGGTGGCATCTTCAAAATGTCCCTGACCTGGTTGGCAGAGAGCCAGAGTGCTTTCAATTTCTTTAATTTAATCATTGAGCACGGGAGATTCTCCAGCCTGAAAGGAAAAGAGTAAAATTATGCCAACAATTCATTCGCACTTATATCTTATTGCAGCTTAAACGGCAAAGGAAGGATACGAAGCAGCAACAATTTGTTCGATCAGTTGAAAACATGAAACACCATACAAGCGATATACGGAAATCGGAGGGTGAAGTGAATACCGTACAATTTTATATGGTAATTGTATGTATAATGGCATATGGTACAAAGGACTTACATGTTTGAGCTGACATTGAGAACGGCTAGGTTCGCCAATCTACCAATGTCATCTGGCAAATGTGAGAGACGATTGCGACGTAACGACAAGACCGTCATGCCAAGACAACTTCCAAGCTAAGGAAATATCATAATTCACAAGGTAAAGAAATGGGTCATCTGTGATCCCCTTTGCACAGTTTCTAACTGAAGGGGTACAGGGGGAACAGAAGTCACAATCACCTCATCCGGAAGATATTCCAAGTAATTCTCATCTGCATTCAACGTCATTAATTCCCTCATCAGTCCAATGCCAGGTGGAAGAGTCTGCAAATTAAAACATGTCACAAATACAATGTAACCTGCTCAAAGTACAAAAGTAATTTGCCATGAATATCCTTCGGCTCTTAACCGATTGTGAACGTTCGAAATTGACCGAAAACAATGGAATTTTCAAAATAATAGGCTCATGGCAAACGAGCTAAAATCCTTAGTAATATACCCTAAAAACAAATAATGTCTGTTTGCTTTATAGCATCCTGAACATCGGAATGTACTGTTCAGTGTTCACATGCAAAACCCTCCAGCTTAAAATAGTGCAGCAAACTGTTGTTAGTAATTGCACTTGACTCTTAATTCTGTATTTTTTATATCTTAGTGAAAATCATTTGCAGATAAAAGGGTTTTTGTGCTTACCCAACTTGCACAAATGACGCTTAAACGGGCTCGCTACACAGCAACAATAAGTTATCAAACACTTTCTTACTTTGGCGAACGGGATACTGATCTACTCACTTCCAGCTCGTTACTGTTGACGATCAGCTCCTGGAGCTTTGAAAGACTGCAATGACACAAATAGTAAATGCTGTCAAACGAAATGAAACACGGCTTTCCTACATCAGTCCTGCACTCCGTGTGCTACGGTAATGCGTCATCAACTCATCATGCGTCATCATACAGAGTGACATACCTGCCAATGGACGTCGGCAATTGTGCAATGTGATTGTCGTCCAATTTCAGTGTTTGCAGTTTCTTCAGTTTACCTAACCACACAAACATATCAAATAAGGAAATTTTAAATTTAACCCTTGTCCTGCTATTGACGTGTATACACGTTTTCGAAACTTTTTAAAAGTAGCAACATATAACCAATCACATAGTTAGTCCCTAGCGATCAACCAATCAGCAATCAATACAGCGACTTCAATACTTCAAGTCTTCATTTAACTAGTTTTATGAGCAGGACAAGGGTTAACTTGATTTTGTAAACCTGCAGTTTGAATGCACTGTTGCCATGCCAATCATAACAAGGAAACAAAGAGCGCATCCAGGCATTGGTAAGCAAGTACATTAATGATGTCTTAATTAATAATTATCCATTTGCGATATTATGCAATGCATTTCAAACAACACAACTGAACTGTCTAATGTCGTACATAGTCCCTCGGGCAATTCCACAAGGAGGTTTGTTGTCAAATGGAGGTCGGTTAAGGACTCAGCACCACCAACTTCACCAGCAATATACTCTAATCTGTTTTCGGAGACGTCAAGGAATTCCAGTTTTGTAAGATTTCCAATGTCCTACAAAGAAGAACAGACAGCCCATGCAGCAAGTATAGCATGCATAATCTCTAATATATCAGTCATCTTCAATTATCACACAACCATACATATGAGTACAGCAAGGTAAGGAGGCAATCCATACACAGAAGGTATGATGAATGAATCTATGATGAATCTACCAAATTAGATCGTTAATTAAATCACTAGTAACATTTTAAAAATACGATAGATATCAAGAAACGGTTACTTCTTGTTCTGTAAATAAGGCTTATAGAAATGTTTGAAATGTAAAATCTAGCCTGCACTATCGTTTATATATCTTTAATAAAACTTCTATCATCATCATCATCATCATCATCATCCATGAGTCAGTAAAGGAAGGCAACACGGCCAGGCGTGTTTGGATTGCCTGATACAGACACAAGGGATGTACGGAGACATGAGCAAAACCCTAACCCTACATTACAATCCAAGTGTTTGATCAGGCAAACAAGTATTTCTTCATGTTTTTGATTCAAGAGTCAATGAGTCATCCTCTCAAAATCTTTACTTTTCTAATCAAAAGTGTTGGTCGAATGAGTTAAATACCCAATCATAGAAAATTCTTTTTTAAGTTCCGTTCAATCCCAATGAATTGATGACAGCTACATGTGTTATCTCTTGATCTTTAACTCTCAGCCAATCAGATTGCAAGTAATTAATTGAACATTTTATAATCATATTATTTCAGATATAAAGTAGAACGTGGAAGAGCAGCCAAAGACCAAATGGAACTTAGCAGAAGACAATGCTATCCCTTGCATTGTGCAGCTTCTACGAGTGGTAACTGGGCATGACGTTTCTATGTAGAGCAAGTATCCTCTACCAGACACAAACCATTCAACAGGTCATGAAAATAGCTGCAGCTCCAAATAGAAACTCACCACTGGTAAACATGACAATTGGTTGAAGTCAAGCCATAATTCAAGTAAATTGTGTAACGTTCCAACCACTTCTGGCTATAACACAAAATGCGAAACATTCACTAGATCAAGTGGGAATCGCTGACAACTCAATAGTCACAGACAATAATCACAACTTACTCAATCAGCTGTGACATGCAAATATTAGACTTGTACCTCAAAAGTTTGCAAAAACGTCCACTTTCATTAGAATTAAAACTCAATCACAAACAAATTTAAGCAAATAGTCAAACTAGCAACTCTATAGAGCAGCTACCTGTGTATAAAGGCCACTCTTTATTGCCAGAAAACCTGGCATCAAAAGAAGCAAACATACCAGTTCCGTGAATTCATTATTGCCAATGTCTAGCCGCTGCAGCTCCGTCAGTCTACTCATCGATCTGTAATAGAAAGAGGGCATTTGAGGTCAACAAAATGCAGTTGTAATCTCATAACATACTGTATATAACGTCACTCGTTTAGAGGCATCTCAAATGATCAACTGCCACGAAGCGTGAAAATATGATAAAGAGTGACAGTCAGATCAACTTTTGACAACAATCCTTTGATTTGACAAAACACATAAATTTCTCCACTTGTACACAAACAACAATTTAGCAAACCGAAAACAAACATATTACTATACAAACATGACATTTTATACATTTTATATTCAGCTGATGTTCTGTTGTGAAAAATCTACATACGTTAGCGTTCACGGCAGCCAAAGGGCTCGACCATCAGGTGTATCACACATAACAAACTCAAAACTCACTTTGGTAACGACGACAGGTGGTTGTCTCTTACTTCTAAAACTTGGAGTTTCGACAGCCTAGGAGTCACAAAGGAGGGTAAAATTGACAGGTGTTGCGTATTTCATATTCAATGAAATAAAACAAACAGATTTATAAAACAACTAGCTGGTCTGCGCTGCTAACGCAGCTGCGTCCAGCGTCGTTGCTTCGCATTTGAGTGGATATTAATTAGTCGGATACAACATAATTATCACAGTTCTCCGCTTGCTACGCAACTTCAGCCAGCTTCGAATGTTGCGCATTGTTTCTCAGCTGAGCTACGGCTCCCAAGAGACTGAAATTGAACCATTCGAGCACAACACCATTTGAGTGCAACGGTTTGCAAAGGCAAGCACAGAAAACTCAAGGTGCCCATACCACAGCGGTAATTTCGACAAATTTCGTCAAACTTGCAAAAAACATAGCTCGGTTTCAAGGTGACCTTTTCAAAAACGGCTCTGTTAGATTCGGCATTGTTCAACTTTGACCTGGTCTGAAAGTTGGCACTACACCGTGTGTTTCGAAAACCGGGCACAACCAGCGCTGTGTTGTTTCCCAAAAGTCGGGAATTTCGTACTTGCACATGAGTGGCAGGTGCCCGGTTTTGAACATACATAAATACATACAAACAGACAGACATTTGTGAAATATAGATATAAAACAATATCTACTTCAAACTATTTTCTACCCAACGCAAGACTAAGCCATAGCATTGCCTACCTTCCGATATTAGCGGGTAAAAATTCCAGGAAAGTGTCATTCAGATAAACATGTGTCACTTGCAATAGTTGCGTGAAACCATCTGGCAACCTACAGATGACAAGAAAAGACAGAACATGGATGTCAGTGTATGTTTGTCACAACTGCACGTCAGACTTCACGTGTGAAAGTACATTGTAAGAAGGATCTACTTGGCACTAAATTGTAAACTCAGCCTTGTGCAATAGCCTAAATCACTTTCTGACTTTTCTGTCGACAATTTAAAAAGTATATTCTTTCATCCAACATGGGAGGCGATTAAGTGAGCAGCGTTCAATATAATCTATCTGTACCACGGCCACGGGGCAAAAGAGCATAAAATAGACATTACGATTAAATGCAAAATACAAAGTGCTGCCTGCATAGTTATATAGTGCGAATATCCAATCAGAAGAATTTCCAATCGGCTGCTTTCACTGAACAGACCCAATCGTCATTGCATTAGAAAAGCCTCTGTTGATTCTGTCTCTTTCTACAACTTTCAGCCTTGAGGTGCTGACGTACTCACAATGATCTAAGTGTTTACACTCGTCCAGCCTGTTATATTTTCAGTCCGGCTTCAAATTAGTGCTCTAATTTAGGTGGACTCAAATCAGTCGACTTTTCAGCGTCTTCTCAACCCGGACTGCTCGTTCTTGCCATCGGAATGCTTGAGTGGAATGAAATTGTCCGGATCAATTTGAAAACCGTCTCGTGTAAACATTAACACTTCATCACACAACTTTTACTGCATCTAATCACAGCTTGGAGTGGAATACGAAGACGCATATCTTGATCGCATTGAATTAAACGTTAGAGCTAAGCTGTCGACTAATTAATTGTTTCTAGATAAGCAATAGAGAATAACCAAGTTTACACCTGTTGGAGAAAGGATTAAACTAATCTAGGCTATATTTCTGGGGGGTGTTGACTAGACAATATGAATGGCCATCAACGAAAGTGGATGAAGGAGCAGTTTTGGGATGTTGTCAAGGGTTTCCATCGATGGCAGCGTGTGCTTATGCTGGGGTCTTATGACGTAGGATGCGAGGCAATGCGTAAACAGGATGTTGGCCAAACGACTTACTTTCCAAGTGGATTGACACTTGCATCGAAATTCCGCAGCGATTTTAAACCCTTGATGGTGTCCGGTAAATCCAAGAAACCTGATCACACAAATAAAAAATAGTCTGACATTGCCAGGTAGTGGAATGAGCGAACAACAAACGCCCAACGTATTACGAGGGCAATATCCTATCATGTATAAGCTCGCCTTGAAAACACGTGCTCGCGATTGCACGCCCGGCCCTTCACGAAGTGGATTTCAGAACGGCAGATGGTCCAAAGCACAGCTCAAACACTGATCATCGTTACGACTAAAGGTTAATTCTCAATCGCCAATGACTCAACTTTAGTTGGCAAGGTAATGTTATGTTAACAGTATCGACAAGGATGAACAGAGCGCGTCGCTCAATCATAACAACCAGCCAAACATCACTCAAATCTGAGAACAAATTTGGATCAAGTGTAGATCGTACCATTCTTGCTGATGTCCAAATTGGTAAGGTGGACAAGATTTGAAATTGTTAAAGGCAACGATATGATTTCATTGTCGTTCAAATTCAAAGTCGTCAGATGAACCAATTCGAAAACACCCTGAACAAGGACGCAAGAACAAATTAGAAGCAAGAAGAGTCATAAGAGTTACAAGCAAAACTTGACAGAAAGCTACAAAGTTTGAACAACGGTGCTAAGGATAAGCGAATCGCTCCACGAAAAGATCAAACACATGATACACAACTGCAAGCAGTACAACAAGAGACGCTTTCAAGAAAAGTGGAGTAAACAGGCCCAGAAATTACAAAACGGCAAGGAAAGCGAGCCGGGATATTCCGCGCCAGCGAGGTGCAAAGTGACAAACACACGAGCAATATTATCGTTATCAAACTGTGGGCGATCAGGGAGGGAAATATTCCCAACGTAACACGGTCAAAACATCAAAAATAAAAGTATCATCAAACTAAGAAACATTAAATTATGTTTTGGTTACCTTAGGGATGTCTTTCAGCTGATTTGATTGCAGATAGAGTTCCTCCAAGGAGGCCGAGTAAGATGCGATTTGTTGCGGGACATAGAGAAGGTTGCAGTGGCTGTAGTCCAAGATGTCTATCACCTGCTTACGGGATTTTCCACTGAAGCACGAGAACAGAGAAGGCATGTCGTCTCCAGCAGCCCAAATGGGCAATCACCCAGCTCTAAAAACGCGGAAGGTTGATAACCACTTGCCGATAGCTCTCCTTCGCAACACAACGCTTTGCCCAAACAAAAATATCATCGGCACAAACAACGGCGAAAGCAATCACTGAAATCGAGATCTGATAAATCAAACGCACTCCACAAGAACCCAGAAGTATCCACACGTTTCGCAATTCCACGGATCAACTCTTACATCGTGCCGATCGCTCAGGAGCTCATACAACCTTCAGTGAATTCGCTTTTATCTCACAAACTTCAGCATAAAGGATATTAGAGGAAGTGAGCCGTCGGAGATCTGCAAAGAAGCGCAGGGACAATGAAGCTTGTTAAGCGAATCAGAGCCGTTCCTTTCTCCCCTAAGCCACTTGCTTGACCAGCTTGAGAGACATAAAGACGTCCTCTATCGACCTGCAGTGTTGTTGTCAATCAACAACCACTTGTCTCGCGTGCAGGAAGCGGAAGTCGCTGTACACAATGCCGATCTCCTGCGACTACCTGAGGAATGCCCTTACATTTTCGAATTTAATGCGAAAACATTTTCGTTAAAAGGATGGAACAATTTGAGAAGCTATTTTCAGGATGAGAAAGATGGGCAAATACGTATTTGCAAGGTACGAGCTTGCTACAGTTTGTGCTAAAACAAATAAGCAAAAATACATGAAATAATAATGGCTGCATTTTTCCCAGTTTTTCAAAATACGCTCCAGACTTTGGCATATAATTCCCAATTTCCCATGTACTGTACTGTCGCGACGCAGAGCTGTGTGTGTACAACTGATGTGCAAGGTATCATGGATGCTGCCTTTCGAGGATGTCATTTTCAATGATGAAGTGCCAAAGTTGAAATAATATTCCAGCGCACGGTGAGATTTTTATGATTTTTATTTTGTTTTCCGTTCCTATTATGTAAGATGTGGCAGCATTGACGGAGGGCAATTCATTATTGTTATATTGTTGAGCCATGAAACAGTGCTTATGCATTCGACCGCCAGGCTGATCGTCATTCATCCTGCAGAAACAATTACTGCCATAGGATACAATAGAGAACCGACAAGAACAATTATTAATTATTGTACTAGAATGCAGAGAGAGAGAGAGAGAGAGAATGAATAATTACATAATTATTTGTTTATAATTTGAATAATAGCAACAAAAAAAAAGAATTTACATATGGAAGGCTGGTAAATCTTTAATCCTGGACTAAGACCATTCGAATCAATTGTACAAATATTACAAGTGGATGCTCTCGAGCAAATTATTGAATTTTCCGATGCTTCCAGTTGTCACCAGAGATCAACAAACATTTCTTCTATCTCAGTTCTGGCATAATCTCGTTTGGTATTATACAAAGATTTCCATCGAATTCATTCTATTGTGTGATCCAGGCTTATTAAACTGCGCTTTCTAATTGTTAAGTACACTTGTTGCAATTTTAGCAAAAAGAAAGTTCCGCAACGGAAATACAAAGTTTACACCATGTAATACTTTAGGGAATGTTTGCGCATTATTACGCTAATCATCCTCAAACGCTAAGAAGGATTGCAAGTCCCTAATTATTTTATTGAAATTCGTAGTGGGTGAATTCATGGCAGATCTGGCTCTTGATTTTGACGTCGTTTCGTGTCATTAACTCAATTGCTCATAAACCCTTCTCTGATCTACTGTATACATGAAAGAAGAAATCATGACGAGCAGTGGATGTCCGCTATGCTTAAACCCTTGCCTCAGTCCTGGCCAGTGACCGGAGCATATTCCTCTGCTGTGTAGGCCAATGCTCATGGCGCCATTGCATACACATTACCTGGCACATGATGTAACCATGAAGCTTCCTGGGGGTCTATCTCGCAACCTATAAACAACAGCTCACAGCTTCAGTGGTTCCTATCATTCTCCTACCGTATTGCATCATAGCCCCAAATCTGCATGCCCACTTATTCTCCTTCACATAAAATGGAACTCACGATGCTGCTGTACATCAATCAATTCCCATACTTCCTCACTCCCTTATTAGGGCCCATGCACCGACAGTCGGGTGGGTGAGGACAGATTGAAATATCTACTACTGTCATTCAGTCACGCCCTTCGGCCGTTGAAATCGGGCCTTATTAGACCTCGTACAGATCCCTTACTTCAACACCCACTTATGAAACACAATGCAGGAGTTACAGTAAATTCTTGCGAATTCAAACACACCTATGGTCAATGAAACCCATTTGCAAAGGAGAAACATCACCAGTAGGCCTACATCTAAAAGTGGAACAATGCACAAAATGACCCACACATCAGAGACCATGCGATAAAGACCATTTGACAACTGCGTAAGATCTGAATGAGTATATTTGCAATTGGTAGAGCACAATATGGGCTCAGGGGTCTGAAAAACACGATAACGACAGAACAGGCGGCGCTATACACAACGTCAAATCATTCGCATGTCTGTTTGTATGACTTGTTATCGTCATGGTAATCCAAGGATCAAAATGGCAACACAGTTCAACGCCAAGAAAACCATGAATGGAGCAGAGGTGATACATGGTACGTTTGATTAATCCAGGACGTAGGGGATTCCTGTGACGAGCAACATTTTCAGGCGTCGAAGGTCATTCCCTGAAGTCAAGAAACTGCTGGATCCTGCAACGGTGTTGCAATGTAAGCTTGATACTCCTGCAAGAAGATACCAACGCAACGAAGGCCTGAGTGCAACGCCAGTCAGAATTTGTCACTTTTAACAAGGATTGACAGATGGCACATGGCCGCTTGATGCAAGTCAGCGTAAAGCCACTTGGACAGAACCTCGTAGGACAATCAATAACAATAAATAAACAGATCGTACAAAATACAAACCTCAGATGATTGCCAAACGTTGTGGTTATTTTATAGATTCCAGTCAACAGACCTGTAAAACACAGTAGCATCAAAGGTCAAATCAGCTGTCAATAGTCTATCTCATTTTGATAAATGCCTCATGTCTTAATTTGAGTTTGCTGACGTACCCGTCTTTAATCTTGCAGCATTGATGGCAGCCAAAGAGGGTTGACATCGGCTGATAGCGCAATGGACGCTGGGATCGCTCGCTAAATCACTGGCTCTTCTGTTGCCGACGATGCTCGCGTATGATTCCGTGGCCTGGGGATGATTTCATTTGCAGCATGTGATAAATTGTGGCAAGATGAGTTTCAAGAATAACAAATGTAACTCAAGAAGGCAGTGTCTATACCTCGAGCAAGGCCAACAGTTGCGACAAAACGCCAGACAGTGTCTGTTGAAGAGAGAAAGAGCAGGCGTATTGCATTCCATATAGACAAATGGTCGCAATAAGCAGGATCATTTACTGCATGCCATCGCAAAATCTACGCAAAATGTGTTTAGCTATTTAACCTGTAGTATAAATAAAACAATTGGACTGTGAGAAAGAGGCTCAAGGATTGGACCGACGACAGCGTATCAGTAAATCCCACAATCTATAAGGACTTGTAGCGCCACCAACGCTTCAATCGCATTGGAAAAGCATATCTTCTATCAAGACACGCCGAGTCAAGACACATATCTTTCATCAAGACACATGTCCCATCCACTTTAAGTATAAGTATAAGTATGAGTATATATTTAGACTATATCGTAAACGAAATACAAAACAATTGTTTACAGAAACTGTGAAGAGCAAGTAATTTGATTACATGATATGAGCTGGTAGAATATATCTCAAATGGGAAATCGTCTTGAATGGCCAACAACATAGCACTTTAACGCTAGATCCAGGAAATCATTTAGAAAGTCTGACAACCAAACGGCACAATCGGGACCCATGCTGCGTTTAATAGTCCCTTCTGATCGATAAGAAGCACGGGGACAAGACTACATGTGAACCCGGCTAGAAGTTACCTACCCGTTGGACAATGCCACATTCGTCTTCAGTGAATGATGCAGCCACGAGTTGCGTCAGTCCTTCAAAGCAACAAAATATAACGTCACGTTGCTACTCGGCTTCTACAAGCGAGAACATTAAACGGTTAAACCACGAACCCTTTTTAAGATTGTGGGATGAATTATTCCTCATAAACGGTAACATGGATTCCATAGTTTGTTAAGTGTGAGACAAAATCGCACCTTGAGAACCCTTTCAAAGGAAGTGTATTCCTAGCAGCTATATATCACTGTATTTTGATGACTGGATAAATTATACACCACCGTCACTCAACTACGTCACAGAGAGGCTGCCTCGGAAAGGTGAACTTGCATTTGCAAGTTTTGCAATCAACTACGACTAGGAGATCGCAGCCAAAGATCACGTGATTATTCTTTGAAGCCCCTTCGTCATCTGTAACCACTCAGGGAGGGAAGGGACCTTGGAGTGGAATCTAAGTGTTTCTGTAGAGCGAAACAGAATTCAATGATGATATTTTTCAGGAATGGTTCTACTTCCTCCCTAAATTTAAACATAATTATACCGGAGTCCCTCCCTTCGACGCTTCAAGAGCCCAAACGTCCCTACTTTCTGAAAGATGACGTCGTATTTTCAACCTTGTCTCGTATTGATCGGGTGCCGGCTCTTATAAGGGTCAACCACTTCGAGGCATTTGAAGTCACACACCTTCGATGAGCCAGAGCGTGGCATCGAGATTGTCAAACGTGCACTCAGCTTCAAAGTCTTTCAACTAAATTCAAAATTAGAATCAAATCAATAAACCCAATTATGGATTTAAGCAATCACGCAAGTACTGTAATGAAATAATGTAATATTATTTACTTTTACAGAACCAAATTTCTTAATAATAGTTTATTATTATCCATTGTAACGATGCTACTGCGATTTCTAATCTTTTTCTGTACACAATTACACNCATAATTAA
Organism: Calvadosia cruxmelitensis; assembly: GCA_900245855.1. Taxonomy (NCBI): domain Eukaryota; kingdom Metazoa; phylum Cnidaria; class Staurozoa; order Stauromedusae; family Kishinouyeidae; genus Calvadosia; species Calvadosia cruxmelitensis. The sequence goes on along the minus strand of OFHS01002998.1, from coordinate 912 downwards.
TTTGTCAGTTCCCTTGTAAATAAATTCACAAATTAGCAGGACTCAAAATAAACGATGATGAAGATGATAAAAACTGACCAATTGGGCGATAGTGTTACCTCTTCAGTCACACAGCGCAGCATTGGTATTCTCTCGTTAAGCGGTACTGGCTGCAAGGGAAATCAAATACATCCGCATTGTAACAACAGAGAGCGACCACTTGTTATAATGTGTCACTCTTAGCTGCAACATAGATGGTAGCACATGACAGCCTCTTAAACCTCTTGTCAGCAGCACGAGAAGGAGAACAGGCTCAAGAGTGTAACACCAAAGCAAAAAGGTGACAATCTGGATATACAAGTATCTAAAGGCAAACTAAACCTATCCTCATTAGTCAAATCTTTGAGTCAAAGATATGCAGCTGTTGGATACATTATCATATTACTATACAAATGAGGTAGGATTCATTCCAGTAGTTAGCATCAATGGAGAATTCTTATCCTGGGTGTGTTGACTGAAAGTTCCTCACAGTCGCTGCAGCACTTCCTTGAAACATATAGCGACTACCAAAGAATGGTCATGGCATTGGTTTTGGGATGATACTGTACATATTTTAACAGCCCGTTCCTCTTCTTTGCAAAACATGTAGCAACAGACTTTCTCCACAAAGGAAACGCCACTACACAAATAATCAGAAGTTAAAAGTCATTGTAGGTAAATAGATTGGCTTGGCCAAGGCGATATAAACTGGCGGGCTTCCATTCCAAAATGTAATGGAGGGGATGGGGAGAGCGCCCCTTGTTTGGATGAAGTGTCCGATAAAATTTCAACCTACACTGTCGAACAATTGATGACGGATGTAATTAAAAATCATGACTAATAATGACTAATCATAAAATCATGACTAATAATGACTAATCATAAAATCATGAC